>JAULBM010048201.1:0-10606 GCA_032357055.1 Geukensia granosissima | reverse complement strand
ATTGGGTGTGCTTATTGGTTATTGGCGCTATTACTAGCCGATATAGCTTGATTAGAAAATTATTGTGTCCACACGTTGATAGGGTCAAAGGCACATATACAGGCGAGACAATTTTGTGTCCACACTTGTTTAATAACTGACATTGTTGTTAACTGTATACCTCTTACTGTACATGTACAATGTATGATGATATTTGTAATACTTATGTTCTTGAAAAATCTGAAAACATGATATAAAAGTTCCTGATTCCTAGATTTGTAAATTACCTCTGTTTTTCTTGTGGTTGTTGGACAGTTTCATTAAGATTAACCCCTCTTTTCATTTTAATAGTGGTCAAAATCAGGTATCCTTGAAATTATATTATTAAACTTTGAATTCAAATTTCCCAGGTGTAAGTCAGTTAAAAATTGAAGCCCTGTATCCACCATATCAAATAGGCATGGAGTTTTTCTACATTAAACATTCATGCTCAAGGAAAACATTGATAAGTAAGAGGTCACTGTTACCAGGCTGTTAATTCAGATTTAGTTCCGAGGTTCAGTTACATATAGGTTTTTAATTATGGTAATCCAGATTTAGTTTTTTAGTGGAAGCGAAAGGACTCTTTGTTACATTTTTGTCAGTTTTCTTGATTTTGTCACAGAATGACCCAGCTGCCTGTAAACAACTTGTTATTTCTGTTCTACAACTTATAAGTCACTAAATTGCTTTGAGCACTGAGCCCAATGGATGTACATTGAAGCCAAATTGAAGGAGCCTTTAGTTGCATTGATATGAATTCAAATTTGATTGGTCAATCCATCATAAAACATGAGCAAGAATAACTTTGGGCTGTCAGTTATTCCCCGACCCACAAAATTTAGACTTTAAATTGACCATTGATGTTTATGCCATTTATGCGTAATTTGATATTAAATGCCATGCATATTCAAGGTCAAAGGATAATCCATATTAAAAAAATCATTCTGAAAATTACTTATTAATACATAATGTAAGGTTTCTATTATTTACTCCTCATAAACATTTGAACTGAAACATGGATCCATTACATGTATTTCTTTAATGTGTATTGATTTTGTTTTTATCTACATGATAAAAGTTACACTAAGATTTTTTTCTTTTTTAGGTTTGTTATAGAATCGTCCAGAGTATTGATCGGCATAACAAGTCATCTATCAGCGTTTCAGTAGGAGGTAACGACATTACATTTATTGATTATCAGAATTAATCTGATCAGCTGATTGGTTTTCATGTTGCGCATTTTCCATTAAGGAAAATGTTATCAATGATGTCATTTGAATGACTGATACAATTTATGTGAACCTACGACAGTGGGATTGTTGCATGTTATTGGAATGTAGTTATACAATTTATTTTTGTGATAAATAATCAATTACGCATTTACAAATACAGAAATTCCTTCAGAGAATAATATCAATTAGAACTTCGATTCTATGTTTATGGTAGATGCATGACTCTGTTCAATAAGATTATTGTATTATGGAATGGTTGTGGTCATGGGTTCCTTTTCTTTGAGGGGGGGGGGGGGGGGGTGGGGGTGGAATTTGACAAAATTAGGGAAAGGTGGCAAAATTTTTGTAATCTTAGCCCATGATAATTACATGTAAAAATGTCATTTTTGAGGTGGGAATCCTCATACTGTTAAAGGTGTCCCTTGATAGCATGAAAACCTTTTTGAAGAGAAATTTTTATCTAAATAATATTATTTTTGGTACTCAGTGAAACATGAAAGATCATAATTTTAAATCTTCGTATTCTGGTGTCAATAAAAATATGGCTTAAAGATTATCGTTGATCTTCTTAACGAAGTCTATAGTATCTATTGAAACATTTATGTCAAGATGGATATATGACAGATTGAGTAAAGTTGACTAATGATAATCTGTTTAAAAAAATCATTTTTTCATATCAGCATAGTCGCCGGAAAATAGAATTTTCAAGCCAGTTAGATCAAAAGAAAACACATAAATCAGGGATAAATAAATATCACAATGTACAAATTTACAATGTAGATACATCAATCTAATTAAAATTAGATCTCCACACTTGCTTCCCTTTTTTTATTTATTTTGTCTTTGGTCGTGTCGTGGGAGTTTTAAGGACATCCCATTTGAGTTCATGTCAGAAGTCTTTAAGAATACATTTGGGATTCTTCGGAGCTTAAGTAACGTTACCATAGTCAAAACGCCTTTGCAGCAGTGAGGCGTTGCTGATAACAATGGTAAATTTTACCTCTGATGTGAACTCGGATGGGATGTCCTAAGATCTCCCATGACGAACAAAAGAAAAAATAAGTTAACAAATATACAAGGGGGGAGCAAGTGCGGTGATCAAATTTTAATTAGATTTTAGATACATTTGTATACATGTATTTTTATCATGATAATGACCTGTTTGCAAAGCAGGCTAGGCATACAGTTATATGCTTCCATCCATACGTTTTACCAACGTAATTCATATTTTGGTTGAATTAGTTTATCATAAAGGAGTTATAATGATACATGTATCTTAGTGAAAACATACAAAAATAGTTAATGATTCTGATGCTGTCCCATTGGGGTCACTGTTCTTTGAATTTAGTTTTCTGAGTAGAAGTATAGGTTAAAGTTCAGGTTGAAGGTAGTTTATCTTGAACTTCCTGATGGAGATATATTATAAACTATAATGAACTTTATACATGTAGATTGTTCATGATACTAAGAGCTACATTTTGATGCAAAATCTATGCTATAGAAAAAGAAAATGTGGTATGAGTCCTGGGGCTTGGGTTTCCAGTGGACACAGATATACTCTTTGCTTATTTTTTCCCATATTCTGAATCTGTAAACAATTCAAATATATCTGATGTTTCTGCTTTTTCTAGGAAAAATAACAGGATGTTGTCAAGAAGTCTTGATTCATATATTATACATTAGATGCTCCTATAGGGCAATGATACATCTATAATATATAAAGGATTTGCTTATACTAAGGTGCCTCAGTTAATTTACACGATTTTTCTGAATTGTAAACATGGTAAAGGTTAAAGAATTAATAACTTCTGAGCAATTTTCCAAATGGAAATCTTAAATTATTTTTCAATAAAAAACCTTTTAACAAATAATTTCTTGAAAATTTTGGTTGATGATGTCACATTATTTTTGTAAACAATGCCAACCTTACAGACAAAACGACAGCAGATCTTTGTTGTGCCAGCATAAGACACAATGTGATTGGTCAGATAATGCATGTGACAAAGGTTAAAAAGATGTTACCCTAAACGGACATGTGTTAGACCATACATGGAAAATAAATACATAGAAGAAGATTGTAGGGTCAAATTTTCATTAGACTGAAGTGTTTTTAATGATTCTATTTCCATAAATCCAATAATATGTAGGCACCTATGGATAATTGTTTTATTGTTGAATTGTGTTCACACTTAAGTCATATCAATTTTTTAAAAATCCCAGGAGAAATAATTATGAATCAGACAGTCTATTAAAATTTTTTGGTTTCAGTATCACACATTCTTTAAAAAATATTGAGAATAGGAGACTCCAGGTGGATCAAATCGGACATGTGACTGTAAAGGGTTTGAAAAGAGACCTTGCAACCTCCCTAATGATTTAAGTGACCTTCAGCATTCAAATTATTTGATAAACAAGTTCAAACCTTTGTTGACTTGGTTTAAATGAGTCATTTTTAAACATGACCTGGTGACCTATAGGGGTACTCCCCTGGAGCATGAAATTGGTATTTATTTTCTTTTTTAAGTTTACCTAAAAAGATATTGTACTACAATCAATCGATAATAAGATTGAATGGATGATGTTTTGAATTGTTTGATGAATTTGTAATAAGTCATTCTCATGTACCATGATCAACTGAATTGACACGATGACTGGTATTTGCTTCTTCTCCGCCAAACATGCAACATTCAGGACTTAAGTCAGAATAATGTGTCTGGGTAAATTAGCACATTTTCCTGTAGATTGTTGCTTTTTGAGCAAGCACAATTAAGATTTGGCTCAGTGTGTAGGTCAAGTACAAAGCAGGGTTCATTCATCATCACTCATCATTATTATGCTTTCGTCCTGAATATTCATGAAATATTTGCCACTTGATGTTAAGGACCAATCAGTCAGTAAATGGCTATGGTTAACTCAATTCTTTTGCAATATTCATTAATTTCCAGTTGTCAGTGATTTATTTCAAGGGCAATTAAGTACATGTAATCAAAAGAAAAAAAAATTATTGAATTTCATCCTAGTTTTGTGTAAGAACCATTTGAAAAATGGCACCAGATGTCCATAACTTTGCCATTTCTAAAATCTTGGTCCTGGATAACTTTTTTCTCAGATGTGGGTAACTCTTACATCTTTATTCTCAATGTGTAATTTGTAGAATTTTTCAAACATTCCACTTTGAATTTGTTTTCCTATTCATTTAAAATGCATTTAACTCCGCAATTCCAAGTAATACATAGTATATCCAAATAATGTGAGACCTCCTTGGTGTTGTAAAAGTAAGCATGGTAGCCTCAAATGCTGAAGGTTGTGGGTTAAATTTCCTGCTGGGTCAATCCAAAGACAGTAAAATTGGTATTTGGTGCTTTTCTGCTAAGCACACAGTATTTTCAAGTAAGAGCAAAGACTGGTTGGCTCAGAGTCAGATTACATGTAATTTGTCTGGGCAAAGTGCTTTGAGTGCTATATTTCCTTACATGTGTATGTGTCAGATTTTTAATAATATAAGCTACAAAGAATTATCGCATAAAAATGGATGGTGACATAAACAATAATTTCTCATATGAAAGTATTTGATAGCATTATGTAAGTTTTAGCTCACCAGGCAAAAGCCATGTGACCTTTTGTCATCATTTTGTGTTCATTTTTTATTTGTTCAACCGCTGTTGGTGGTGAAATGGTTAGCAAGCTCGTCTCGAGTTTGGAAGATCACGTGATTGATCCCTGGTCCGGTCAAACCAAAGACATTAAAATTGGTATTTGCTGCTTCTCTGCTAAGCACGCAGCATTAAGGAGTAAGAGCAAAGACAGGTCTTAGAAGCTCAAGGTTCCGAATTTTTACTACGTTTTTCAGAAATTGAAATTTAATTAGTATTAGCTCCATTATGGGTGTTCTTTTTTGATACTACTAAACTTTGATAGCTCGGACACACAAGGGAACAGTAAGAACTGTTCATGAATCATGATAAAGGAGTTTTTAAGTAAATGAGGTTTGAAAGCACACAAAAAATATGAGAATGAAAATTTTTTAGATTACCATGGTGTTCAAGTTTGGGCCATTGAGAAATTGATGTATAATCTCCTTGAGTCTTATAAATTATCAACAGTGAATTTTTTTCACAATATCACTATAATTTTTTTTCAATAACCATGATACCAATCAAATTTTTCCATCTTTTTTGGAACAAGAATATAAAAAGATCCTAATGGATTTTTTTTCTAAATTTCCTACCATAATTTTGTGTGATGTTAAACTCATTGTGGTCATTTTTTCAGACTTATCGATCAATCTGTTATATTCAATCATCGTACATTATATATATATGTTTATTGATCACAGAAGGATTCTGTCCTATCCTGAGACTTATATAGTCTGAGAAATTGATTAATGGGACCATCTTACCTGGTCAGTTTACAATTTTTTTTATCAGATTTTTAAATTACATTGTACTTCTAACGATACGATTTACATTTTAATGAATTTTTTTCCTAATTGCATGAATTGTAGATAATTAGGTTATAAACTAAACATGAATGTCTTGGTCTTTTGATACATTGGATATCGGTAAACAATGCTTTTCGTCATGTGTAACAAAACGTGGAAGATAAAAACCATTTCCAAGGGTTAAGCAGATTTTATTATTTTTCTGCGGGATTCTCAATTTTGTATAGATCGCAAAGAAAGATATAAGTTGATCTGTTGAAATAAAATAAGAGATTTGCATTAAATTTACTTTATGCAGTAGATTAAAGAAGATAAATCAATTTTATGACTATAAGAAAAGCAGATATTGTAATTTGTAATACTATCTGATTGTTATCCTTATATTTGGCTTATTATCATTGATTACGTCAAAAACTGTATATTTGATTAGGTCCATGAATCTAAATAGAAATTCATAAAATTTGGCTGATCTTTGTATTTTTGGGGCTCCTAGAATGTCTGATGAAGGTTAATCCAGGAAAGCTCTTAACAGGCTGTTAAATTTGACCTTTGAATGTTTGTTATAAACTTATGTTAGATTTGGGTTGTGTCTTTCTGGCTTAAACTCCATATTCTTTCTGTGTGCAGGATTTAGGTCAATGGCACCAAAATATGGCTGCATTCAGATATCCACCTATGGTTACCTTTGGGTAACCCTAAGGTTGGACACCACCATAGGCGAGGCATTTTTCCATGGATTAATGTGTTACCTCCTTAAGATACATTAGCTAGGTTGGCCAAGAAAAACATGGACAAATGCTTTTGCAATGGTGGCGTTCAACCTTAGGGTTACCCAAAGGTATCTGTAGGTGGATATCCGAATGGGCCCTAAATTAGATAATTACAGTTTACAGATAGGTTATTCTAGGAGTTTTCAGTAGATAGATAATATAAAAATATTTGGGGCCATTTTGCAACATAGAAGAAATCAATGTGCTGGGCATGATGATCCTAGAGAGGTTCCAAACAACATTGAGCATAAGTAATCAACAGTACATGTATAAATATATATCATGTATATCTTGGTATATCTTGGTGAAATTGCTTACTACATAAAAAACTTTGTTACCAAGACCTGACAATGCTCCATTTTACTCTCTGTTCTGGTTTCCTTTTATGTCAACCAATGACTCTACACTTCCAAGATGTTGAACGTGTTAGTCATATGAAAAATCCTGAGGATCCTGAAAAGGTCACAAAAGTACAAAAGTAGAATGGAACATTGTCAGATCTTGGTTTGAGAACGTTGTAAACAATTTTACCAAGACCAATTTTAATCAGATTGAGATCTATGTTGTGGGACCACATGGCTTGGAGAGTAGTTATATCCAAGGCCAAAGGAGCGCTGATAGGTGCAATAGGTGGTGCCTCAACCTTCCAACTGTGACTGGCTGGAACTCTGTCATGCCTCTAAGACAGTTCTGAAAAAATAATTGTAAAGATTTCTCAGTTTGTACATGTATATGTCTAATTGGTTTGATATTTGGTCTGATCATTATCAGGGTGAGTTGTACTCTGTCTTCCCTTTTCATGTCCATCATATGTCTACTTCCTGTTTGCTAGAACAATCGCATCCATGTTCCATGGACACATTTTCTCAATAATGAATATTAAATAATTAAGGATAAAAAAACCGTTTTAAACCATCCTGTGAGTTCTGAATCGACTATGAAAAAAGTAAGGTAGCCATGGTGTATAAGCCTTTCAGAGTTTGACAAGCAACATCTTATAGTATTGATATGAAAACCATAACCCTATCCGATCTAGGGTCTACTCTTCCCATCCAAAATAACCTACTCGTGAAGTACTGGGTTCCCTAATGTAAAATCATGTCAAGAGTACCAGTTAATGTAAAAGAGACTGTTCCACATCTCAATGTTGTCCATAAAGATTCAACAGATCAATGGTTGAACAAATTATATACTACTGATTGTTTTATAATGCATGTATATGTAGGAGTGTATTTAGTTCCTGATTCCGAGACTTGTTACATTGACAAATAGTTTTTAGTTTGAACTAGATCAAGAGCTTAATTTAGAAATTAACAATTGCTTTAGGTCTGAATCCTCTTGCTAAGGTACTGCATGTTTGCATTCCTTTAGTAATCACAAAAATACATATACCTTGTCATTGATATTTAAAAGTTATTTTTCAGATGATGCCTTGAAGAGCAAAGGGAATTACAGAAAACTGGTACAAGTCTGATCATGGCCCAGTCACCAGTAGACAGTAAGTTATATTTATCATATTTTTTTGTTGTTGTGTAACTGGAATCATTTCAAATTGCATTTTGGAACTAAATTCAAATTGGAAGCAGATTAAAATGTGTGAATTGGCTAACCTAATCATATTTGGAGTTTAGACTGGTCTACATGTACGATGTTTAATTATACCAATTGGCACCTCTGTTCGAAATCTACATTCTGAAGAAAGTCAGAAATACTTGAACTTGATCTGACTAAAAGAACTCACCGATCATGTGCATTTACTTTTTAGGTCCCATTGTATAAATTGCAACCTTTAAAAAATTTGCCTTCTTTTTCTGCTGTTTTGAAGACAAAAACAAAGTTCAGAGAGAAACATACTATTTGGAAATTGTCTGATTTAAATCAAAACTGCTCAAGAGTAATAGTATTGTAATTGAAGATTTGCCAGAATCAATTGGCGATTGTGAATTGAGTTTACTGGCAAAGTGTTAGCAGAGCCAGTTAACAGATATTTGTGACCAACACATTTAAAATTGATGCTGACAGATCATCAAATTCAATACTTTTATCACAATTCTTCAGGGCTGTCAAGTTTTCATGACGAGCATGCGTGAGATTTGGTAAAAAAAATCAAAGATCAAAGGGAAAATACACAAGATCACAGGAATTTGCTGACAAATTGAGATCAAATTGCGTGAGTCTCATGCTAATTCCGTAAGACTTGACAGGTCTGATTCTTATACAAATGAATAAAATTATGTTTAACCTGA
The DNA here is from genome assembly GCA_032357055.1 of Geukensia granosissima. Lineage (NCBI taxonomy): Eukaryota > Metazoa > Mollusca > Bivalvia > Mytilida > Mytilidae > Geukensia > Geukensia granosissima. The sequence continues at coordinate 1,896 of JAULBM010048201.1, read as the reverse complement.
ACATTTTAAAATGTGTGCCTATTTTTCCTAGGGCATCAGGCTGAAATTTCAACCTCATTCAATCAAATCATGGTTATAAATACTGTTGTTTAAGAATTTATCGCTACATATATATGGTTGTAACACCATATTCATCTAGGGATATCTACAATTTACAACAAGGTCAAGGCAAAGTGATATGAATTTTGAAGAGATTAAGTAATCAAAGGGAAGTAACATGTTACAATTGTCCTGTGTCTTGTTGTAAAATTGATTTACCTCCCCTTTATCAAACTTTGATACTGTATTGATTTATCCAATATGAATCATTCTAACTGTATTGTTGGTTCGATATAAATGCACTGAATTTGTCATACACAATTGTCGATAAACATTAAAAATTGATGCTTCAATGTTTACATGTACAAATACAGCAGGCAAAAATCCATTTGTATATTTAGGATTTTTTGAATTCAAAAATAAGGGTCAGTTGGTTGAGATTTTTTATTGTAGGCTGATTTTTTTACTTCATTATTTTATGGGATGGTCCTCTGAGATTTGAAGGGGGCATATCCTAAAGCAATGACTTTTTAGGTTTTGAAGGTTCATATCCCAAAAGGTAAGTTGATATTTAGGGTAAAAATTTTGCCCCAATTTTATGGTAGTGGAAGGGAAACTAAACATACATGTAAAGTTCAAGTTTTACTGCTGGAGTTGAATCAAAATAAAGGCTGAAAAATTGTTGCTTTAAGATACGTTTTTTTTTAGTCTGGGTGGTCTAGTTGTCTTAAGGTAGTTGATTTAAACTTACCTGTACAGATAACTATAGCCTATCAACAGTACGGGGTGAGCTTGACTCCTGGATTCCTACCTTAAAGTAGGGAGAAATCAATTCAAAACGCATATGGGTGTCACTGTACAGTTTACATGGATGGGCCCATTGACACAATAGTTTCTTCAAAACATAAGAAATGCTCTGACAAGCTGTTATGAATTTAAAAGATACATGTAGTTAATAACCTGTTTTAAGTACAGGTGATATGTTATTCTAACAGTTAAAATTTGTTTTGTTTGCAAATTTATAGCAAAATTGTTCTTGCTGTAGGAATTTTGTGTACTGATATCAGTAAACACGCCATGGAAATCCCTTTTGACAAAAAAAAATTCATATTATGAAAACATGGATTTTCATGACACTTGAATCAGACAAATTGGCTGAATAATAGTCTACAATAATGTTAATATTTTTGCAGCTAATTTTAAAATTGTGTTTTTCTTTCCAACGAGGTACAGTAAAACCTGTCTACACCGAACCCCTTTAGGATGAAGAAATAGACAGGTGTTTGGGTTTAAGTAGGTTAAAAACAATTCAAAACTCGTATAAAGGGACTGAAGAATCAGTCTGGTTAAGACAGGTTTTCCGTTTTCTCAGTGTTCGGTTTAGACAGGTTTCACTGTAAAACGTAGGGATGAGTATCGTAAATGCAAAATGGTATCGTAATGTATCAATACAATACCACCATATCATGATATGTACCGACGTGATATATATGGATATACTGGTATATCGTTACATCCCTTGTATAACGTGTGCAAGTGAAATTCATATTGAGGTCAAATCCTTGATCATAGCACTTTTAACATTGAGTTCAATAGAAGATATATTCATGTAACTGTATTTTGAGAACTATGATAAGATTTGTCAGTTTTCTGACCAAGGTTGGAGTTCTCTCCAGGTACTCCAGTTTCCTCCACAAGGAAAAATTGGGTCAGCAGATCAAAATTTGTTTTAAAAATGTGTGGATTTTGTGATGGGGAAAAATTAAATTGTACAGCCAACATTTTTATACCCCCCGCAAACATAGTTTGGGGGGGTATATAGGAATCACCCTGTCTGTCTGTCCGTCCGTCCGTCCG
>JAULBM010048190.1:0-10606 GCA_032357055.1 Geukensia granosissima | reverse complement strand
GAACAGCAATCAAAGCGCTGTTCCTTTGCTTGGAATTTACTTGTACATATGAGATTTTTGTGTCACGAATATTTACATCAGATCCCCCCTTTTTTCTATTTCTTTGTCCTACCTATCTAATGGTCTTCTCCCTAAATGTTTGGGTTGTTCCTTTATTTCAAGTGATTTCAAAATGAAAAGATATTATTTTCTTATTAAAATTATGCATAGATAAATTCATTATTCCACTGCACTTCCTTTGTTGTGACTAATTATTTTTCGGTCCTTTTTAGCTCACCTGGCCTAAAGAGGTTTGACAAGAACAGGTCTGACAGTTACATATATGATTGAATTCGCCCACTAAATACTGATAACCTGTCACGTGTCTTTATTGAAAAAGACCTTATCACAAACTGAAAGCAAGTAAAAAGGAAATTACTATAGCAGATTATAAATTGCCCATCAATATCTAACAATCGGGAAAAAAATAAAGTAGGTCTAGGTATTACCATTCGTGTTAACCCTCCCATTTTCTGTGGGAGACTCCCATATACAGAGGCTACTAAAGTACACCAAACGAATTTGCCACGACTTCAGTCAAAATATATTGAAATTTAAGCTATGAAGCATGTCATGTTATATAGCGTTGGAATTCTAATTTTTTGCCGCACCTCATTCAATTGTTAAAATTTTACTTGCTCCCAGCACAAAAATTACTCATTACCCGTATATGTTAAATTTTTGTGATTGAAGAATCTCCCTCAAAATGGCATGTTTTCATAGAAAAATATACCGCTCCAGTGTTATAGCTAGAATATACTTCAACTTTATTGAAAAAGAAAATTATTTCGATTTGAACCACGTTTTCTATATTGCTCATTAATTTTGAAGTATTTTATAGCAAGTAATGAAGAGGCCAAGTACTTCTACGCTTACAAAGGCATTAAAAAGAATAAGACCTTTTGTTTAAATAACACAAAGTGCTGCTGGAAAATTCAGCAATAAAGTAACATTTTATGAGACTGTTCATAGCAACCAAACCGATTCCAAATTTAATCTAACACTTAACAGCTGATGGTCATCTTTACTCAACAATAGTATGAACGAATATGACGCAGTCAAGTGAAATCTTATAACAAGCGTGGACACAAAAATGTCTCGCCAATATATATGGCTTTGACCCTATAATGTGCCACAAGGAAATTTAAATAAAACAAATGAAGTCAGAACTTTTTGAAAACATGATAAAGAAGGTGAGTAATTGTTGATCAGTTATGAAATTTTACACAAATCAATGAACCATGAAAATGAGGTCAAGGACAAAAAACATGTGGCAAACTGACTTAAACTCCTATAAAAAACCACAAGCACACCCAATATTGTTCACTTTATACCACTTATAGTAAATGAGAAATAGACCTAAGCATGAAAACTTGATCCTAGTCAATGGACCATGAAATTGAGGTCAAGGACAAAAGACATGTGGCAGACTGACATGTACTCCTAATAATAAGAACACCCAATATTGTTAACCTACCACTTATAATAAATGAGAAATAGACCTTAGCATGAAAACATGACCGTAGTCAATGGACTGTGAAATTGAGGTCAAGAACAAAAGACATGTGGCAGACTGACATGTACTCTTAATAATTAATTAGCACACCCAATTTTGTTGACCTACCACTAATAGTAAATGAGAAATAGACCTAAGCATGAAAACTTGACCTAGTTAATGGACCGGGCAATTAAGGTCACGGACAAAAGACAAATGCCAGACTGACATGTACTCCTTATGATGCATATGCATACCCAATATTGTTGACCTGCCATGTATACATACTGAGAAATTGATTCTAGCATGAAAACTTGACTAAGTCAATGGACCATGAAAATTAGGTCAAAGACAACAGATATATGCCAGACTGACATGTACTCCTAATGATGCATAAGCATACTCAATATTGCTGACCTATCATTATAGTACAGAGAAACTGACCTATGCATGAAAACTTGACGCTGGAGCTTTAAGAGTCACTGAACTATGCAAAGTAGGTCAAAGACCAAATGTCATGTGGTTTGTCGATAATTTCATATCACGAACTATAAGCATACTAATTTTGGTAAGCCTATAATTATTACTTTCAGAGATACAGAGCTTTGAAAAAAACTAACGCCGCCGTTGCCGCCGCCGGAAAGTAACCCCTATGTCTCGCTTTCGCGACTTCGTCGCACTAACGCCGCCGCCGGAAAGTAACCCCTATGTCTCGCTTTCGCGACTCCGTCGCAGGCGAAATAAAAATGAAAATAAAATAAAAGCAGTATAAGACTATAAAACAAACACATTTACCCAGTCCGACTAGAGAGTTATGGAATATTAATAAAAACTCTGATCAAATATACAATATGCAAAAAGAAGATACCTTTCTAATGTATGCTTGCAGTTACTGAAAGCAAGATCAGGGTAAGAATTATGATGATAAGACATCAAACCTCTCAACACAAGATGTCATCATACACAGTATGTCCAACTAAATACTCTGTTGTCTATAAAGTGAGGAAAGACGAGATGGATGCAATGGCAAATTTATTAACAACAGCGTAAGCATGCAGGTATTTATACCTCCATGGTGCAAGGAAGCAATAAGCTTCTTAATGTCTGTTCAAACAAAGCAAGTTTTAATGCTCTGACTACATCGTCAAACCTGTGCATTGTCTTGTTTCTGATGGTTTAATTTACGAAATATCTTATCTTGACGATCCTTAATAATAAGAAAATTTGTTCTAGTTAATAAAGGGGTGACAAAATGTCAGGTTTGCGACATAGGCTCGGTACTCGAGCCTCCAGTTTGGTAAAAGGTGGTGAACTATATCTCGAATTGCATGTAACTAGAAACAAGATCACTTCATTATTATGCAGCAACGTACCAACCGCACCAGCTCTTGGAATATTTCTTGCTGTTGATAAAACGAAAAGACCAAAGATTTATGATTATAAACTAAAGTCATCACCAGGGCCTTATAAATCAAAGTGAAATATCCGTATAGATACCTTCCCGATTTCGTTTCATTATGATTACTGATTGTGTTCACGAAGAATAATACAAGAGGAGCATTTCAGAGCACCTGAGCTTGCCCTCCGTCAATAGGTTTTGTGTTTAATTGCTCAGCAATATGTTTTCTGTGTGGTGTTTTGTTGTATACTTTTGTCTCTCTTGTTTTTGCCACGATCTTGTTTGTGATACGACTTTCCCTTCCTTTTCTTCAAATCTATTTCGGGTGCTTCATTTGCATGCTGGTATACGTAATTTCAGATTGTATAGAGGTGACGTAAAATCAAATCTGTTTTTCCGATGACTTTGAAAGTGGATGTAACAACAACAATGTTTGGTTAGCATCTTCGGCAATCTCTTAACCAAACATCATTACTACACATTGTAAGATCCGTATATTGAGATGTAGTACTGTGTTTAGGGCTCTAAAAAGATTCTATCAGCGTGATAGGTAAGCATTATACTAGCTCACTGAAAATATTAATTTTAAGAATTTAAATTTTGTAAAATAAATACTTACCTTTCTAAAGGAGTAGATACGTAAAGCCCCATATTTGGCCCAAATTTCAGGTTTTGTGACAATCAGCTGTTGTAAAAATGCTGTTTAATAATTCATTACTTTTTGTCTCGCCTGCGAAGAAAGTCGCTGAAGGCGAGACATATAGCAGTCCAAATTCCGTCGTCGGCGGCGGCGTCCACACTTTTTCAAACTCCAATAGTTTTGTCAAATCTTTATGAATATTAGTGAAATTTACTCGGCAGCTTCATTATGTTCAACATATTTCATCCATATTGAAATTTTGAAGAAATTAATTTTTATTTTTCCGTATTTTGATGGATAACTGGACTTAGTCTGTTTTGTTAACCCTGAGTTTTTTTCAAAGTTTAATATCTTGTCAAATCTTTATAGATATTGCTGTAACTTGCTGAAAAGCTTTTCTACTGCATATTGATATCATCCAGAGTTAAATTTTGAAAAAAATAATTTTAATTTTCCGCATTCTGGCAAATTATTGGACTTTTTTTCATTGATTCAGGTAAAAGTTTTCCAAATTGGTACGGCTTTGTTAAATCTTATTAGATGTTGCTAAAAGTAGTTCAAATGCTTCTCAAGGTTAAAAAACATATCCTTTCAGGATAAAAATTTTAAATTTTTATTTCTCAGTTTTACATATTTTGACCGATTATTGGTCTCAGTTTTTTTAAATATTGGTTAACTCTGAGGTTAAGTTTTATTCAAAGTTTAATAATTTTGACAGATAATAAATTTTGTAGATAATAATAAAACTTGCTATAGATGTTTGGTATGCTTTATCTTTATCATCCAGATTGAAAATTGGAAAAAAAATATTTATTTTCCAACATTTTGATGGATAATTGGACTTAGTTTTTTTTCATTGATTCAGGTTAAATTTTTTTTTCAAATTGGTAAAGCTTTGTCAAATACTATAAGATATTGTGGAAAGTTGCTCAAGTGCTTCTATACCTTGAAAATATATTTTCAGAATAATATTTAAAAAGTTTTACATATTTTGACTGACAATTGGACTTCTGCTTTTTTCAAAATTTTGGTAAACCTTTAAGTTTTTTTGAATTTCAATAGCTTTGCCAAATATTAATGGATGTTTATGAATCTTACTATGGAGCTTCCCTTGAGCATAATTATATCATACAGACTTTATTTCGAAATTAAAAAAAATTAAAGAGGATACTTCATATACTGGCAAAGCTTAGAGCAGGCGAGACACCATGTTCCGATGGAACGGTACGAATTTTTCTTATATAATGTTCGTTATTTCGACAAGACGAAAGGGTATATTCGACTGTTTTAACAAGAATGTAACATTTTATGCAAAATACTGAATTTTTCTCTCTGTTTTGTTCAAAATAGATATATGGTCGCACCAAAACACCATGAAGATGTTTTAACCAAACATATATAAGTTTGGTTGTGATATTTTTATGCCATCTATATAAAAACCGACAAAATTATATCAAATATATCAAATTAAATTAGGTAATTTCTGAGAAAATTAAAGTAAATTAATATTTTAAGCAACTTCTATGTGCCATGTGACCGTTGTAGAACCAATGAAACTATAAATTCTGTTGCATTTTCTTTTTAAAGGCATTATTTAATACAAAAATATAAAATAATAGATATTAGCCACCCTTCATTTTTCATCCAAATTCTTGGGCCAAACACGGGCCTTAACGACCCTCGTCCTTAAGATATATTGCATTCACTTGCAGTCTGAACCGGAAAAGTACCAAAATAAAAGAAACAAATACTACGCTTCGACAACCTCATAGACTGTAACATTGCGCATGCGCGCCTAAAACCAACTATTTATTTTACAAAATTTAAATTCTAAAAATTTATATTATTAATACAATAAATACGTTACCTTACTTAATTTGGATATACTCAGAATGTAACGAAGCGCTGAATCCCCCTTAAAGTTTACAAGGAAACCTGAGGAGGTTATACAACTTTTTGATCAGAAACCAGAGGTCCCAAGAACAGAGGTTGACAGAATGCTGGGGCATGTAACGCAAATAAAACTTAAAAAGGGTACTATCAGACCGCCAAAATCCTACGGACAAATAAAGAGGAGGAATTGAAATATTCCAAGAAGAAGCTAAGGCCTTAATATTATGAGCCTTGATTTCAGGATAAAAAGAGTAGTCATGATCAAAGTATTGGCAAATTTGACTGTTTGAACAATTCAGGAAGAAATTTCTTAGCCGATATATGAGAGATACCGTTCTTAATAGAAACAAACAGCCTAGAACTAGAAGGTGATCTCCGAGTAGCTGAGACAGCCAGGTAATGTAAAAGACAGCGATTTTTGGCCAGAAAAGCTGGACCAGTTAACAAGGTAACTGAAGATTTCTCTCCAGCCACACACGGACAAGAACTGGATACTGTCAAAGCCTGCAATTGTTCAGGTTTGGTTGATTTTAAATGTTTCAACGACAATTCTGGAGCTTTTATTTCTCTAATTTCACACTCAGTGAACTTTGCATTCATTTTCACATGCTTTCAATTTTTTAAGCGATCAAGAAGCAATCGTCTGATACAATTCTGAAAGAGGTTCATTTAATGACCGTATCACCAAATTTTAACCCTTATTGAGAGACTAGTTCCAGATGAGAAGATTTTTTAATGAATTATTCATAAGGTCCAATGTAAAACTAGGTTTGGCTGTGGCGGCAATCTTGATTGGCAGGTGGGGTCATTGGTATCAATTCTGAAAGAAGTTCACCTAAAGACCATTTCAACAAAGTTTGGTTCCAATTGAGCAAAAAGTTCCAGACGATAAGATCTTTTACTGAATTTCCCAAGGGGTCAAATGTTAAACTAAGGTTAGCTGTGGCGGCCATCTTGGTTGGCAGTTGGGGTCATTAGACAAAATTCTCAAAGAAATCCACCTTAAGACAAATTCATCAAAGTTTGGTTCCAATTGAGGAAGTGGTTCCCAACAAGAAGATTTTCAAACAATTTCACATATGCTCCAAACTTTTATCCTTTTTGATGATCATTTTTGTCTGGGTTGTCTAGCAATTTATCAGGTTTGGTTGAATTTAAATGTTTCAACGACAATTCTGGAGCTTTTATTTCTCTAATTTCACGCTCAATGAACTTTTCCTTCATTTCCACATGCTTTTCAATTTTTTTAGGTGATCAAGAGGCAAGAGGTTGATGTAAATCCACATGTTGAGGTGAACTTTTCAACCTCTTCCTCTGTGAGACTAGGTTTTATTGAGAAGTGATTTACCAGCATCCATAATTGACGAACTGAACCCAAGTTCAATGTTGCCTCTGAAGAATTGTCAAATTTGTTCCACAAAAGAATAGGATCTCCATCATTTCTAAAGAGGATATCATTTGTAGTGTCATACATGTAAATATCAAAATATTTATCACTTACTGCAACAGTTGGTATCATTGCAACAAATGGTTGATATAACTCTGGACGTCTACGCTGATATCTCTTTTGATAGAAGGAAAAGGTAATGACATGGGAAACAAACTGGCTAACATTAAAGCGTTTTCTATGTAACTTTTCAAGTTTTTTTTCAAGTTTTTTTTCTTTTGGTAAAACAATACTACAGCTTCCACTAAAAGGGAATACCATTATATCTGGTCTACCATACCAAAACAGTTCTGATCCTATAGAAAGAAAAATGCAATAAATCTAACATTTAAAACACAGATTAAAGTTGCTCCATGGATAACAAGTACTTTCATGAAGCTACATCTGTACATTGTAAAATAAACATGTTGAAAGGAAAGACTTCCTAGAGGAATATGGAAAGAAAATTTATCATTCGACAGTAATGTTTTAACAGAGGTGTTTAGCAAGCGAGGCAGGATACAACCACAGCATTATGACATGTGAAATGTGAGCAGATGAATATTTGGTAGGTGTGGATACAGTATTTAGCTGGACACAGTAATATGAGTGAGTATGTGATCATTTTGACTTGTATTATCCTTAAAACTGGTGTTAATTTTGTTGCATTTCTCATAAAGAATGATTTGGAAAATGCAAAAAACCTCATCAAAATTGGATGAAAAAATAAAATTTTTCTTATGTTATGTATTATAATTAACATATGGTGCTTTAGACAATTATGTGTCATTATAGTACAGTAGGTGGGCTGGAAAAAGTTTGCATGAAGTAATATGTCAAATCTTCTACCGTGATGAACTAGAAATCTGAGTTGTTTGTGTAAATTCGAACAAAGTTCTTTGCTAGGAGATAATTAGTTGCATATACATTATATACCAAATTTCAAATCCTTCCGGTAGGCGGTTGCTGAGTTTCAGCTGATGAAACTTATGTGGACGTACAGATGGACAGACGAGCAGACGATGGTAAAACTAAATGCCCCCAATGCCTATCGGCAGGGGCATAAAAACTTAACCTGAGGGTTAACCAAGCAAAATTTAGAAAATCTGGGAAGATTTTTTTTTTCAAAAATTGTATCTATATGATACATTTTTTGTTTGGTCAATTTTCCTAAAGATCTGTTAAAATTTGAATAAGCTTTTCAAATTTTTATAACTTTAACCTTAATCATGAAAAAACTAAGTTAGTTGTCAAAATGCGAAAAAATGAAGAAAAAAATACAAATTTTAATCTGGATGATATAAATAAAAAATATAATATGTGGCATGATTGTCCATTAGACAGCCACCCACCAAAAAGCAGCAGAATTAAGACTCCTACAGGTCTCATTACGGCCTTCAGCAATGAACCAGAGTCCATACCATAACGGAAGCTGTAAAAGGCCCCGAAATACAAAATGTGATACTATACATAAAACACGACAATCGACCTAATTTAATGCAAAAGTGGTAAACATATAACAATAAATGACTAATTAAACAACGACAACCACTAGACTGCAGGTTCCTGGCTTGGGACAGATACATAAGTAAGTTGCGGTGTTTAACCGGTTTTTGAGCGCTCAAGCCTTCCCCTTTTAACTGAAGGATCAGTGACAAAACATGAAACAGATAGACTAACACCACAACACCATCGTTGCACTTAACTCAATAAGCCAAAAGACTTAAAATGCTGGAAAAATCATTTGGGATGAACATAAAACATTAAGAACAGATGATTTTACCACTGGAGTTTAAGGGTTCCTGACTTGGGACAGGCACATCTGGAATTTGGCAGGGTTAAACCGGTTGGTGAGTGCTCAACCCTCCCCCTAACCTGGGATAATGGTATGACACAACAGCAAAAAACACTATAAAAATCGGTTGAAATGTACTTAACACTTGAGATCGATACTGGAAACCAAAAACAAATATAATTTAAACTTAATACAAAACAAAAGTATCGACCTCAAAAGTGTACTCGAAGTTGCTTTATACAAGCTAAAAATCCAAAAGCGACCCATCAGTAAACCAAGTTTTCCTTCACTATGGTGTCAATATAAACACGTCCATTTGGATTTATTAGAAGTCAAAGAAAACATGGGTTGTGCAAGTCAGCATAAAGAAGATTCTTAGTAAGTTTCATCATTAATTATAAAGATTTGACAAAGCTTTCAAGGTTTGAAAAAAAATTAACCTGAGGGTTAACCAAAACTAGAAAAAATAGCCACATTATCGGTCAAAATATAGAGAACTGAAATAAATTTCTTTCAAAATATGTATTGGGATGTAAGGTGTTCAACATATTTAAGTGGTTATGCAAGTTTCCAAAATATTTGCAATGGTTTGACTAAGCTATTCTTATTTGAAAAACTTAAACCTAAATCATAAAAAAATAAGTCCAATGATCTGCAAAATGCAGAAAAATATTTTTTTTTTCAAAATATCAACCTGCATGATATAAATTAGTATAAAGAAGATTCTTAGCAAGATTCATCATTATCAATAAAGATTTGACAAAGCTATCAAGGTTAAAAAAAAACTTAACCCGAGGGTTGACAAAAAATCAGACAAAAAAAAAAGACTAAGTCCACTTATCTGTCAAATTTCCACTAAATGGAAATTGAATTTTTCAAAATTTCAATATGGATGAAATATTTTGGGCATAAAGCAGCTGCTGAGCAAGATTTGTCGACGCCAACAACTATGACGACGACCACGGAATTTGGACTGCTACATGTATAACTATCAAATTTTTTAACTAGCCGCAGTCGTTTCCCCTTAGAGACTGACTACTTAATGATGAGATTGACTTGAACATAACTGTGATTAACTGTCGGAGTTGCCTCTAACTATTTTGGGGGATATAAATTACTGTTCAGAGTTGTTTCTAACACCGGATCTTTACCTGTACAAATTTAACTGTTGTGTAATGTTTCAAATGTCCACAGTCATTCTCAACATTTACCAGGACAATCAGTTACTGTATATATCCTCAAACGACATCCGAAATACTTCTCAACGTTTTCCTGGTCGACAGCTGTGTTCAACACTTCCAGTTACTCTTAACATTACTTGTTAACTGTACTTGATTGACACCAACATTCACAGTCATTCACAACCCTTAAGCTAGTTGGGGGAACTGTTGAAAACTGCAAAAACTATCGACGGTTATCCACAGTCTTTATGGACAGAAGTAAAATAAATGTTTCCGCCGGACACTAAGATTAAAAATATTGCATTACTGATCTCTATTTTAACTTTCAACCTTGTTGATGGACAGATGAAAAAAAAAATGATTTGAAGATGTCTATTCTCTACGAGAACTTAAGAATTTTGTCGGACCAATGGAAAATTGGAACAAACCACTCCCATCAGTTTCAAGACAACACAGGTCAACTTTCTGACCACTTGGGCCAGCGTGAAAAATCATTATTTGGACAACTTGGACTGCATCTTAGATTCGTGTTTGGACCACACGGACTATTTAGTATGTTTAGTAAATTAATTTTAAGTAATATTTTAATTGCCTGCAAAATGAATTGTCAAAAGTAGAATTGAATGGATAACATGATATACTTCATGCATTTTTTACTTAGAAAAGTTGGATATGGTGTAAATATTCATGACACAAAAATCTCATATGTACAAGTAAATTCCAAGCAAAGGAACAGCG
>JAULBM010048179.1:0-10606 GCA_032357055.1 Geukensia granosissima | reverse complement strand
GCGCCTTTGGTGTCTTCGAGTTCCTTTTATTACGGTTTCACCATCTTTGCTACTGTTCCATAGATTTTGTCATTTCTAAAAATTTGTATATGTTCCAAAGCTTGTGTTATTTTTTCAACCGTTTACACCAGTCTAAATCTGAAATAATTTTATTGTTGTTATGTATTCTTCTAGTTTAAATGATCAAGTCCAGATCCTTCACTCCATAAAAACTTTGGTTTTTTATTAATATTGTAATTTCAAAATGTGCCTTTACCATTGTTGGATAATTATGGTAAACTTTGATATGCTATATGCATATATTTCAAGTTGTAACATTTCATCAGATGAGAGAAAAAATTTATTATCCAAATCCAGGAAAAAAATTTAGACAAATCAAAATCTTTCACAAATCACAGAAAAACTTGACTGAAAAACCGCACATTAAACTTAAATAACCACAGTATATTCTAGATTAATAAAACGCTTTCATTTATTCTATGGAAGTCCAGCTGATAACAGTACATTTAAAATTAACAAAGCTTATACACTATATTTCATGTAACCACAGCTGATACAGTATATTCTAGATTACCATATTCTATGTAACTACAGCTGATGCAGTATATTCAAGATTACCATATTCTACGTTAACTACAGCTGATACAGTGTATTCTAGATTACCAGATCCTATGTAACTACAGATTATGCAGTATATTTTAGATTACAAAAACTTGTACACTTTATTCTATGAAACTACTGCTGCCCCGTCTCCAGATAATATCAATTTGCGACAGTAAAATCCATGATTTACGTCCACAAACTTAAAATACAATACAGTTATCTCCTAATTATTAAAGCTCTTACACTGTTTATCATGTAACCACATCTAATACAGTATATTTAGAGATAACTGTATTGTATTTTAAGATATAACATAAGATTCAACCCCCCTGGTGGAGTAAAAGAGCAGACGTTTGATGTGAATTGCAGTCGAAAAGAGACGTATTCATCTGGAAGACGGAAATTGTGTACCGGGTTACAAAGATGTGGGATAATGAATTTAGCCGATGTTTTCCAAATTCAGTAGTTTCTCTATCAGCAACGAAACAAGCAATTAAATGAAGATTAAACTGTAAGATTAAAGGTCTTATACTGGGTCAGCTGGAATGTGGGATGACGACTACTGAAAGGTGAAGTCGTCACGTTTATCATAGAGTTTTGTTCATAGTCTTTCCCAAGTGTCTTTCTAGAGATGAAAACCAAGACAAAAAACTGCATCTCTACGGCTACCACCTTGAACTGATTAAATTTTTTTCATACGACAGCTTGTTTCTGTTCGTTTCCAAATTTCCAGTAATTTTGTTATTTTAGGCTTGGTTTTTACACTGGCTTAGGACTTCATAGCGTGATACACAAAAAGAATTTCTATGTTGTTCGTAATGTTCGTAGTCTGGTTTTGTTTCATCGCTTATAAAACTATCACTAATTTGCAGTCTAACTTTGAAATTAATACATCCAACTTTTTAAATATGTTTTCGAATTGCTAGTTTTTATTCTCTATGAAGATATTATTTGACGGTTGATTTGTAAATTTGAATTTTATGAAATATCCGTTTCACAGATGAAGACGGACCTTTTCCTCTGAAGTTGTGGAGTAAACCACACAAAAAAACAGACTGTTAGCTTTTTCTGACAGGAGGTTGCAAACCTGTGAAACCTTCCCCTTAACCCTGATTTCAGTCAAGAGGGTACCTCCACCCCAAGGATATAACCGAAAGATTAATCATTATCTGGTCTTTTTTAGAAATTAGAAAAATAATACCATATGAATATGGTTTTGAAGTAAACTTTATATTTCAGACAAGAAAGGTTGATTGATTGATTGATGTTTAACGTCCAGTGGCAAATATTTCATACATATTCAGGACGAAAACAATAAATCAATATGTAGACTGTGAGCAAGGGACCGGTAAGGGAGGGACCTTTAGACTGCCACTGGAAAAATTGCGGGTTGGATAGGGGAAGAAAATTTAGCCTTGTAAATGGCCGCCTCCAGACCACTCAAAATGAGCTGTTATAAGGGGTCTTTTACGTGCTGAAGACGTTGCATTTCCTCAACACTGGGCGTTTTTAACGTCTCCCTCTTGACGGATTTTGAATTTATACATCCCCCACAATCATGGACGCCCCTTTTAGAGGACTAGCGCCTCCAGGACGGAGATGGCTGGTGCCTATTCTTTTCCCGACACAACCTTCGAGAAGGGGAGTTCGAGTATATATACTTCCCGCTCGAACTAACGGACGCCCCTTAAGGGCAAGTAAGGTACCTGATCCGTCGGGGATTAAGAAAATATATGTTTGAGGTGTGCTGTTTTGAAGCTGAATTTATATTTCAGACATCAAGGGTACATCCAACCAAGGTCAAGGCTCTTTTAAGCAACGATCAAAAGTCCAACCCCTTTGCATAATAATAATGTTATCATAATGATTAAAGATCATTCAATATGAGTTTTTTTAGAAAAACACTCTATTTTGTTCATTTCGTAGAATGCTGTACAACTACGTTTTAGTCGTTCAGAAATGCAGACTTGTCATGTTAACAGGAACTACTCAATGCCCGTGGAAAGGGTATCATTTTTTAAGAAGTCCTTATGTATATTTAGCATATTATGTGAGGTAACCTGAGTGTAATATTTTGTCATCATGTATTTGTATTCACAACATTCAAATGGCAGAAATTATGATTGCGAGTATAAACATTACACAAGATATGAAATAAACAACGATTCAAACATTTTGACAGTGCTGGGTTCTGAAATGTGTTTCTTTAAACGATACAACGCGTACGTCTTCTGGTCATCACTTGGTGTCTGTAGGCCGTTAAATTCTAAATTTTTCATCTTCTCCCCTGAAACCGATTGGCCAAATTGAATCAAACTTTACAGGAAACAGTTATAGAAGGTCCTTTACGAAATGTCCCAGTTACGTCCATATTTGACTATCAACTTTACAGCCATGGAATACTCTTGTTTCTAACTGACACCATCTTTGTTCAGCTTGATGGATGGGTTTTCCAGCACACGATCGGCACTCCAATGGGCACTAATTGTGCTCACCTCCTCCAATTTCTTCACTAGTTTTAGACAGAATATCATCAAGAGCTATGATAGAGAAAAATAAGGAAAGTTAGTTTCAATCTTTAATTTCAGCTACCGGTATATGGAAGATGTTTTCTCACTGACGAATTTGCGATATGGTGATTACCTTCACCTAGCTACTCAAAATGAACATGAAATAAAGGATACAATAGACACTCCTATGTCTGCAAAATTTTTTTTCTCGAATAACACAATAGAAGAAGGCTTCACACAAAACTATATTACAAACGTGTTGATTTTAGATTTCCAATTGTCAACTTCAGGTTCATTTGCAGTTATATTCCCCGGTGTATGGCGTAAACTTCTCCCAGCTCATACGTTTTTAAAGATCGTGTGTCAAATACAGTGATTTTCTAGAGAGCTCGGTCGTTGACATTGAAGCTCTTCAAACGGGGATATGTTGCTCCTAGGTCGAAGTCATTATTGAAATTTTACTGCCGACACCACAATCTTGTCAGCCGATATGGAATATTCGTTTCACAGATGAAGACAGATCTTTTCCTGTGAAGTTGTGGGAACTAAAAAACAGACTGTTTACTTTCACTTACTGGAGGTTGCAATCCAATGAAACCTTCCACTTAATCTTGAAATGACTAATACCAGATTGAAAAAATGGTCAATGCGCCGGATGTCTTTAAAAGGCAGGAATATGTTCCCCTTCCGGGCTACCTGAGTTCACCTCGGTTTTTCTAGGAGTCCACATTGTTCATTTTTGTATTTGTGTTTTTAGCTTTATATGTACACATGGTCTCATGTTCCGTCTTGTTCATGTTCTCGAGATCACCGTATCTGTCGACTTATCTCATTTAGTCTGGCCCTTCGGTTTTCTTTTGCCTCCTCCAGTTTGCGAATATTACAAACATCTTCTACTCTGAAACTACAAGGCCAAATATAAACAAATCAAACATGGTATATCTATGGGAGGTTCTTTACAAAATATCCTCGTTTCGTCTGGATCGGCTTACATACATAGCTACTATAGGCAGTTCTTGTTTCTGGTTGGATTATTTTACAGAAGTTTTCTTTTTGAAACCACAAGGCCAAATGGTAAAAAAGCATCACCGGAACATGGTCGAAGGCTATCAGAGCTTTTCTCAACACATTCCGTCGTCCGTAGACTTTTACATTTTCATTTTTTCTCTAAAACCACAAGGCCAAATGTAATCAAACTTGACAGGAACCATCTTTTGAAGGTCCTTATCAAAATTTGCTCATTTGATCTCGATCGGACAAACAACATGACCTTTATGGACTATTCTTGTTTCTGATTGGCTGAAACGAAAAAAAAATCTTCCAAATGGAACAATACTTTACAAGACGCACCTGTAAAAGGTCCTTTACAAAGTTTGTCCATTTTGTCAAATCCGGACAAAAAATGGTCGACATGGGCATTTACATTTTCTGATGGGTTTAAACGTGAAAAGGCTGCTCTTCTGAAACTGCTTGAACAAGTGAACAGTTATTTAAATGGAGTATGTTTGCAATGTCATTTACAACGATAGCTCATTTTGTCACGACTGGACAAAAAAACCAACAACAATTGCATGATTTTAAGGGGATGCGTTGAGATCCAATACATTTTAATTAATTATTTCAAAGAATAACATATATTTTAATAGATTCCGAATAATTACGAGTTAGATATTTGTCGAATTTGTTAGTATTTGTGAACGTGATTGTTATTCCAATTGTTCGGTTTAGCTGTTCTTCTAGTTTTCTGATCAGCTGTTCTAGTTTTCGGTTTAATTGTTCTACCGGTTTCGGTTGCTGTTTTATGGTTTAAGCACTTTGATAAGCATATGAACACTACTACGGCCTTAAACTTAATATTGACTTTTAAAAACCATGCAAAATGATAAATTTGAAAGTTGCTCCTACGGGTTAATTCACATAATTCGATATCGGCCAAGAGGGAAAACTTGTTTCTAAGATATCATGCTTCCCCTGCCTACGGGGTTTATATGTTGATTCGATACCCCCGTGCCTGTACTTAGTATCGTGATTTTCTTAAGAGAACAGTATTGTTGTCGCTTAAACTACCACAACAAGGATACATTCAATCAAGTTTGAAATCGCCCCTTCTCTAATTTTATGGTCACCATCATTAATTGGTTGATCCATTTTGTATCAGTGTACATGTATTTCAACTATAGTTATGCACCACCGGTAATTCAATTGATCCAGTCACGTAGCTGTCATCGAAGCAGCAGCACGTGCTGCCGAGCAGGAACTATGACCGCAGTACAACGTGGAGTGATGAAGTAATGACCAACTCTTTACATCGCACTAGACGCAGTGACCCACTGTCAACCAGCCCAGCTGCAGTGTGTTGAGTTAGGACGCGGCCGTGAAAATCACTTCACAGCGGAACCGGTCTGCTCTGCTCGGCACCGTGGACATGAAAAGTGCCATTGTCGTAAAGTCACCACCAAACGACGACAGCTTATACAACGACCTTGAAGTCGACAAGATACATCAACTCAACCGAGCCTCTTTACCAAATTATAACAACAACTTTCCAACGACTCGAGTTACATCAATACCAAAAGTTCCGCCAGGGACTGTCCGACTGAGAGCATTAATATGCTGTGAAGGAAGTTAAAAACCATCAACCACCACCACTAATTCAACAATAAGTTGAACTTTTCTCGGACTGACGTTGATCCGGATTAGAGTAAACGGATTCACGGGGTTTGCTTACTCTTCCGGAGCACCGCAACCCACTCCTGTTTTGTTAAGGAGTTCGTGGATTTCAAGCATTCTTTTTGTTACCTTTTAATCTTTTAGATTGTTTTAAATTTGTCTTGTCTCTTTGGACTATACACTTTTGATTTCTCGCATGGATATTGTATACTTGACTTATAATTTCAGGTATTCAAATTTAATATAACCTTTCAAGTTGGTTCTTTGTTCGTTATTCAAATTTTCAGTGATATGTCAAGTTGGTTCATTGTTCGTTATTCGAAAATTAAAAAAAAACAACAACAAAGCAACGCGACACATTATATTAAACAAATATTTTGTCTGTTGAAGCTGAATCCTTTCTTAGATTTTTGAAGTCCTTAGCCCAGTAACCGTAGTTTCCAAAAGAATAACGCAGATCTCCTTGCCTTGCTTGTCTTCCTGGGCCCGCTTGGTCCTAGCTCTTCCAGAAGGGCCACAGAGTAGTAGGAATAGCAGAACCGTCCTAGGCATTGGAAAAAACTTTGTTTACTCCGGCTGCTGCCTCTTGCGTGATTGTTCCTTTTCATTTTAGCCTTAATTTTTCTAATTTTTCCGCTGCTCGATTTTGCTTCTCATGCTCCGAGACTCATATATATAATTGGACTGTGTTTCACCCGCCTTCCAATTTGTCTGCAAATTATTATTTAGTTTCTTGAAACATTTCACAAATTCCTCTTGCTTTTCAATTTTGTAAAACATTACGGATTACCAAAGCGCCTACACTCCGATCAGGGAGCAAATTTTGAGTAAAATTGATCAAAGAAGTTTGTCTATAACCAACATCTCCTTATCTAGAACTATCCCATACCACCCAATGAGGAATGGTATGTGTGAACGATTTAACAGAACTTTAATTGATATGTTAGGAACTTTGGAATAAAAAAAGTCAGATTGGACTGCTCATATTTCTACATTTGTTTATGCCTACAATAGCACTAGACACGACTCTACAGGACACTCACCTTTTTATTTAATGTTCGGACCCGACGCCCGTTTACCAATTGACATTACATTTGGCTTAAAGGAAAATCAACAAAACAGTCTTAATGGAAACATGCAGAAGATTTAGTTGCACGATTTAAACAAGCACAGGAAGTTATAAAAAAAGTCTCAGGAAAATCAAAAGACAAATTATGATACAGGTATACGAGGAGCTAGTATTCAGGTTGGTGATAGACTGTTAGTGAAAAACATGGCATTTGATGGACGTCACAAACTTTTTGATAAATGGAGTGAAGAAATTTTCATTGTTCCTAATCACATAAATAACAATATTCTTGTTTTTAAAATCAAACCAGAAAACGGACAGGGAAAGAAACGGGTCTTACGCAAAAACATGCTGTTTCCTATTGGGACTTAAGATGAAAACCAAAAACAAAGTAATATCCCGAAAGTTAAACCAAAACCGTTACCTCGCAAAAAGAAACCATCTCAGACCACGGGAACAATTGAAGTAAAAAAATAGGATCTTCAGGATATAAGTGATGATGAAGAATATGTTTGTATTCCTTCAAATCTGTAAGATTTCAGTAACTGGGTTTTGCGTAAGTCAACTCGTCACAACAGGAAACCAAATTGGATGCATTAAATGAGTATGATATGTCTCAAACAGTGTGAGAATGGGAGAAGAAAGTGAATGTTCTAATGGCTTTAACAAACAGAGTGACTTCTGAAACCATTTCTTTATAATTTATAATGCCATTTTGTTTGTCATTTTAAGCAAATAAATGTCAGGGTGGACATTTACCTGCAGTGGGAACTGTATGTCCGTATCAGATTAAAACAGTGTTGTTTTTAATAAACTGTTTAATGAAATTTGACCATTTATGAATGTTTAATTTATCGTTGTGTATGTTTAATTTATGGTTATGTATGTTTAATATATGTTTATGTAGATTTAATATATAGTTATTGAGATTTAGGATGTCCAGCATTCACTCATTAATGATACATCATGATTAATATATAAACTTAATCATTAACTTTTCTTTATTTCAGAATAATAATTTAATTGCTATTTACATATTTGTCATTGACCACATATTTAATGAATTATTTTATGTTTCAGCAGGAATTGATTAGAATTATTTTTTACTTATTTTATTACACGTAAATGTGTACTACAAGTATTTGATTTAAATTGCAGGTAAAACTTGGTCGTAGTTGACTGAGTTAGTGAGTACTTTTCATCCTGGTTTTTCACTTCAGGTTTAATGTTATTCTAATTAGTATTGGCCTATCTACATTTCAGCTTGCCTTATTTAGGAATCCTCTTATTTTGGAATCCTCTGGGTTATAATTTACATCCTCGTGATCATTGCCTAAAAAGAGCATTGTCAGATTTGCCAATTTTAACATCAAAGAGACTGAGTAGTTTTATGTCAAATATCTGGTTGCATCTAGTTTTTGTGCTAGCCATATAAACTGAGTATTTTTGTAAACTTTATCATTGCGCTTAAATTGTGTTACTTACTGTGTAAATGTGGAATTATTGGGAGTATACTGTTTCTTTGAATTGATTTTGTCTTGAGTGTTTTGCAACGCTATCCATGATGACGCAGCCAGTATATGTATAATAGTAGATGCCTTGTCACACAGATGTTCGTGTTAAACTATTATTACAATGCTGATATTGGAAATAATAAAGAACCTTATTTCAACGACTTCGTGTTTTGTACGAAAGCCTGTTACATAATATATACACCGTCATCTCGTCGTGATATTTAACATTGTTTTCTCGAAGTACGCTGATATTCGAGTTATCTTAGTCATAATACTTTTATAAGTTCCAGCAAATATTGTGAAAATATAACTTGATTTGACACGAAATTTGATATAATTTTGTCGATTTTAGTATAGATCGTTCAAAAATATCACAACCAAACATGCACAATTAAATTTCTATCTAGTACAAACATTTAGAAAGAATATATTGTGATGTTTTTGTGCGGACATTTTTATTTTGAACAAAACGTATGCCTCCAAAACGTCGGTATTTTTTTACAGAAAATGTTACCCTCTGGTTGAAATAGTCAAATATGCCTTGTTTTGTCAAAATCATGAAAAAAAATTAGTTTAAGTTATAAATTATTGAAAGACTGTTATTAAACAGCATTTTCATATCAACTTATTCTGTGTCATAAAATTTCAATTTTGGCCAAATATCGAGCTTAAGTTAACGTACCTACTCTTTTATTTGGACTTTTTTAACAATGAGTCCTAAGGTGCTTAAATTGGACAAAATCTGAAATCTACACAAACATCCCTATTTTCCTTAACTTGGCTACAAAACACTTTTTTGGACTTTTTTACTCATCTGGGTGAATTTTATTGATGAAACTTATTATTCATAAGACGTTTAATGCAATATTTCTATGTACCTAAGGGGAACGCACTAGCTAACGGAATATGCACACGTGAACAGTCATACATAGTGCTACGCTTAATTGTAACAAAGGATCTAATATGTAAAATAAAATTACTGAAGTTACTGAATTCATATCACGAGGATAAGGCCTAGAAAATTGAAAGTAGAATAGAATTTACAAACTGCAATTTTATTATGTACCTGTATTGTTTTTGGTTACAACATGTTTTCCTTTGTTTCCTCGATACATTTAACCGACTTGTATATTATTAATAAAAAACAAAACAAATATGGCATCGCACTTGATAAGGTTTGTCAGTTACCTGCCCATCGTCGGTGGTTCTCTCCGGGCACTCCGGCTTCCTCAACCAGTAAAACTTACCGCCGCGATATGACTGAAATATTGTTGAAAGTGGCGTTAAACCCCAATCAAACAAACAAAAAACGGGGCCCATAATATTGTTTGAGAAGATTAACATTCATTCTCTACAGCATATAAAATAGGATATTTGGCATGATTGACCATAAGACAGTCATCCACCAAATGACAATCAAAATTAAATTTCTACAGATCCCATTACGGTCTTCAACAACGAAACAGAGTCCATACCATAACGGAAAATGTAAAAAGCCCCGCAATACAAAATGTGAATCTATTCATAAAACAAGACAATCGACCTAATCTATTGAAAAAATGGTGAAAAAATAACTATAAATGGCCAATTTAAGATAACCCTTAGACTACAGGTTCCTGGCATGGGAGAGGCACATAATATGTGGCGGGGTTAAACCGGCCGGTGAGCGCTCAACACTCACCCTAACCTGGGATAGTGGTGACTAAAACAGCAATAAAAACACACTATAAAGCCAATTTGGGAATAATGAAAAAGTTTACTATACTAAATGAGGTGATATTCTTCAAAGTTAAAAAATGACATTAGGTCCAACGTTTTCACAGATGACGTTTTAATCAAGAAGACACAATTAACAGTTTAATTATTAATGTTCAACAAAAATTGTTTTTCTTCGACATTTTCAACATTAATTCAATTGAATATTTTCTTGTTATGAAAACTGTCCATGCAATATTAGCAGGAAAAACCAACTTAAGTGGGGGGAAATGATTTCATTTGTTAATATATATTTAGTAAGGATATCTTCAACGCGGTTAGTGTTTCATTTGTCCTTGTATATTTGTCTTCTATACGTTCAGTCGATAAAAATTATGGCGATGAATAATGGACTTTACACTAGTTGCGAATTTCATAACGCCGATTCTCACATTTATGCCGACCTGGGTTCTGAGGTTAAAGTTTTCAAATGTGTTTCATTTAACAAGTCAACAATACGAATACGCGTATGTGTTTTAGCAGTG
>JAULBM010048158.1:0-10606 GCA_032357055.1 Geukensia granosissima | reverse complement strand
ATGTAAAGCACTATATATTTATGACAGTCTTTTAAAAAGCTATTTATTTTCAAATTGAGTAGCGAACATCCTTAATTGCATCACCTTTTGTAAATTATAAAATAAATATAGACATAAGAAAAGGTAAAAAAATGACCAAAATGAAATTGCATTCAAATATAAATGGAATTTTTAAGTTGATTTAACCAGAACTGAGAAGTCTTCAAAATTGTAAATGGATCTATATTTATTCGTAGGAAAAATTTCATTTCCTAAGCTCTGCAAACTGTAGAATAAAAAAACCCATTATGAGTTAGTTACTTTCAAAAATAAGATACACTTGCATTTTTACGTTTTTATTTGTGTAATTATATTGTAAGTGTTATTATGTCAAGAATTTATCATTTGTTTCAGTGCCAGATTATGTTGAAAACCTTAAAAGTTCCGAAAAAACAACAAAGTCCAAGTTTAGAAAAAGACGGAAAAGACAAATGGGAACACCAAAAATAGAACCAGAACTTCTGCTATTTGTTGACTTTGCATTATTTAAAGATTTTGGTGGAGACTCTAATGAATTATTGGAATATCTTTTGCATTTCTGGCATTCTGTAAGTAATCTTTCAATGTACAATTAACAAACACACGCTTTCTATTTGGTTCATTTCGAGTTGATTTCTGATCTCTCACAAAAGAATTGTACGCTTAACTCAATTTTTTTCATAATAAGTATACACATAAACTATTAATTCAATTTAAACACAAAACTGCTTTGAATTTAGTACAGATCGAACATGATATAAGTTTGTTTTTAAGTTTTCAATTTGTTTTACAGGTAAATTGGAAATATCTTACAATTCCTTTGTCGGGAAAGTGGCCAATAATTGATATTAAAATAAGAGAAATAGGTGTTTTCAAAGAGCCTAACGCCCAGCCATTTATTGAGTCTAGCAGAATGACTCCTGGAAGCAAATTATTTTCCTTATATGATGCAATGGACACTCTACAGAAATGGCTGGTTAAATACGAGAATGCTTTACCTTTACATGATATAGCTTTCCTACAAACGGGGTAAGAAGATCATTTCTATTTATTTTTACTCTTAAACAAAAATTTATTGCACTGATATCTGTAACAATCACCTTATCTCTACAGTTTTTGCAAACTGGGTACTAGGATAGGTCGTCTTTTCAACAAGATGTAAAGGACCCAAAATTAACAATTTTAAATCTAGTTTATTATTTTAAACTTTTCACACTGTAAACTTTCATATTCATGTGATAAATTTCCTGCTTTCTAATAGTTTATTTGACACAGTTGACACGGTACTCTGGTCTACTGTCTGCTTTAAGTATCAGGGGAGGATTGCTGGGTACTTGTAAAGGTCTTCTTTTCAAAAAGAAGGATTAAAGGACCCAAAATTAATTTTTTTTTAAATCTAGTTTATTATTTTAAACTTTTCATACTGTAAACTTTCCATATTCATGTGGTAGAATTCCTGCTTTCTGATAGTTGATGTGACACAGTTGACACCCTACTCTGGTCTACTGCCTGCTTTAAGTATCAGGAGAGGCTGTTCCTCCTGTTTTGTAGAGTCAGTGGATCTCAGGCTTCTTATTTTTCTGTTTTTACCTTTACTTTGTTTAGACTTTGTCTTGTCTTCATGGACAATGCAATTTAGAATTCTCCTCTGGAATGTCAAACTGCAAAATTGATTATTGTAGCAGCATGCAAAACAAAAACTTTGAATTTTTATTTTTTCCAGAACGTTTTTCGATTTTAAGGGTTTATTCACACAAGCAATTCATATCTGTAGCTTTGATTATTAATCTGGAATTTTTTATAGGGAAAACGCTTGTAGAAAAACACAACATGCAGATCCAATAGCTCCATGGGCCCCTAGTATACTTAGCGCACTTAGACACAGATTACCTCTTAAAACTATAGAAACTGTGGATGATGATGAATGCATAAAGGGAACTGCAGGTAGGGATTGAATAACTAAGTTATGTCAAGTGATCTTATTCCAGGTAATATTATTGTATTCGTAAATTTTCAAGACGATTGTATTATATTTTACTGGAATAGCCTTTATTGGAATAACGAGAGACTAGAAATGTATAATGTAACTTATTATATCTAAATACGTATAGTTTTAAAATAGTTGTATTTATGAACCTATAAACGAAACATGATTTATAACAAACCTAAAACGATATATTTGAACAGGTGTGGCATATGTACGTGGAGCTTGTCTGTCTGCTCCATTTCTCCGTGGCAATGCTTTTAATTTTGGAATTGGCGAAGCATCTACAAGTTTCAATGGAATTATAATAGCAGCACATGAAGTAGGGCATTTGTAAGTATTTTATTAAATTTCATTTTAGTCTT
Organism: Geukensia granosissima; assembly: GCA_032357055.1. Classification (NCBI taxonomy): domain Eukaryota; kingdom Metazoa; phylum Mollusca; class Bivalvia; order Mytilida; family Mytilidae; genus Geukensia; species Geukensia granosissima. The sequence continues at coordinate 8,239 of JAULBM010048158.1, read as the reverse complement.
TTTCAAATATCTCGTAAAATTAAACAAAATGTTTAGATTTTCATTTTTCTTCCAATACCTTAGGTAGACAAATTAGGCCTTTGGCCAAAAGAACAGACACGGAAAACAAACAACGGAACGAAAAAAACCACATGAAAACTATAAGCAAAACAAAAATACTCTTGTCCTTCTTGTTGCTTAGTTTAATCTGGAACTTACTTATTCGAGTTAACAGGCTAAAACACGGTTTAAAAGGAAATGTGATCAATTTGATTTATTTTCGCATCAAGGCTTTACTTTTTGGTATTGTCTAGAAATATGAAATCTAAAAAACGCTGTTATTATTAGGACCATCAATGTTTGGGTCGCTAGCTTACCCAAAGAAGGTTTTCCAGAAAAGCTTTTTACGCAGATGATTTTATAAGAGATTAAAAAAATGTAAATGAGGAATGAGCTGCTGTAATTTATTCCATATCTTTGTTTTTATAACAGGAAGAGGGTAGTAACAACCGTATACTTTTTCTTTAGCAAACTTGTTCATCTTTGTAATTCTTCAAGTTATTTTTTGAATATCTTTTCTACAAAGAATCAAAGAAATGCCTTTAAAATGCACAACACTGAAAACTCATCTGCTTTTAGATTAGGCGCATACCATGACGGTGAGGCAGAGGCCGGAGCCTGCTCTACACAATCAGGTTATATAATGAGTTATACTAGGGATGACTCGTACAAGTTCAGCAGATTTTCTCAATGCTCAATAAAAAGTTTTCAGAATTTTCTCAGGTAAGTACATCCATATTATTCTTATTGGTTTAAAAAAAATTCAGCTCGTATATCATTGATGCAGTTTCAACAATAAGTCCTGGTACCTTATTGCAATTATTTGACAATGAGACCCAAAATATTGAAGTAGTTAACTTATTCTTTTACTAGAAGATGGCATTAATTTTTAGTAAAGATTTATCCCACGTATTTTACTTTAAATATAGTTTTTTTAATTACACAGAGTGTCATAATGATGTTTATTTCAATAGTTATCTACTTTCCTTTGTTAGGATGGAAAGAGCAAAATGTCTTTTACAAAGATACAGCAGAGAATCGTTGCAATTCCCCACAACATTTCCTGGAAAATTCATGGATTTAAACCAACAATGCAGACGTTTTACAGGTGGACCTCCATGTGAAGTCAGTTTTTGTACATTTTTTTTAATATAACTACCTATATTATTTTTGTACGAATTTAACCAAAAAAATTTTCTTCTATCATTAATTGCTTTAAGAAAGTTCAGATTGTTTTCATATTTGATTTTTGTTTGTTTTCATCATTGTTGTGCATTTTTTACAGGAAAGTTTATTCGCTTTCTTATTAACTTGCTACTCAGTCTAAAAAGTCATAACACTGATAATTTGATGCCATATAAACAAAATTTTTGAAAGTTACAAAATAACAAGCCTCATTCATAAATATAAACATATTTTGACTACATCGTGCATAGTTTATTAAGTAAATACCAAAAGGATATGACGAACTATTAAACGTTTTGTAGGAAGGCCCAACACAGTGTGAACATCTTTGTTGTGACGACAGAAACGGAGAATGGAGATATACTAGATCAGAACCTGCCGTAGATGGAACATCATGCGGAACAGCAAGGGTATGTTTCAAATTATAACGAATAAAATTATTCTATAACAAAAACATATACGTTTCCGACTTCAAGCAAGTAGTAAACAGAATTAAAACCTTGTCTTTAAAATTGTGAAAACTGTATGGTTTTCACCATAAAAACTTTGATCACATTGTAAATATATTATAAAATCAATCAACCGTTACTGAAAGAAGAATAAATATATTTGAAACAAACAATAAAAACATATAAAAGTTATTATGTGAATTGCTAAATTGATAAAGAACTGCTTGTCGATGATAATCACGTAATCATTTATCACAATAAAAAATTTGTCTCTTAGAAACATTCCAAAGTAGTGAAACATAACTGATTGATCATTTTTTGGTTTTACAGGTTTGTCTAAATGGGCAGTGTGTTCCACTTTCTACAATAGGGCGGAAATAATGTAAGTGGTTTAGGTGATCTATTAGTAAAAAACTGAAATGTCAGCGACCACATGGAAAAGTGCTTAGTTAAGACATAATTACTAATTACTATTCAGGTGCTCAAAGAAATGCGTACAGTTCCTTGCGTTCGAGTCCACACCTGTTCTTGCGAAACTTTTCATGTTTTGGTGATTGTGTTTAATGTGTTAATAATATTTTTTACTGTTTGTTTGTCTGTTTTTTTCACATTTTGAATTCAGATTTTTGTAAGTTTTGTTTAATAAGTGTGTGCGGGAAGGACCTTATTTGGCCTTCTTTTTCAGTAAATATTATACTTTGTCCCACATCCTTTTTTTCTTTTACATTTTAAAGTTCAAACACTGGAGCAAGAATTATATAAATATTTTTTCAAAATTAAAACATGTTAATGGTTATCTATGACCACAAAAATACCCTTATTTGAGGAAATCTATCAAATTTTGTGGGGAAAAAATGACCCCTTTAAGGCAGTATTTGTGACTAGAAAAATTAGTGCACACCGCTACCACTTGTGCTCGTTATTCATTTGTTTTTCAAAGGAGTATATCATAAAAAAAACGGGTCCTTATGTTCTGCTTGAATAGCTGCATAACCCCGGTAAATAAGCATTAATATACACAGCCCACTTTATATACCACGCGTTATTGTTTATCAAAAAACTAGTTTCCATCGGTATGGAGCATTTTGCTTGCGGAATATAATTTTGGTGTTAATGCTACTGAAAGCTTATCAAAATCCATCATATTTATTTAACATTGGTAAACTTCTATTGTCAATTTTGAGATTAGTCAGTTGAACGCTGTCGGAATAGTTGAAGACACAATCATTTGATGTGATGGGCTAAAACATTTAAAGTTCAATAAGGGACGGGTGTTGCGCGCAAGACAGGGGGTGCTTTCCCTTTATGACAACCGATCACAGCCCTGTTGATATTGGAGTTCATGTATTCCTTCCGAATTTGACACAAATTGACACTCTTGATTTTGACCTTCTGATTTGATACCGATTTCGATATCAAGGAGAACAGGAGGGGTGTTGCGCGCAAGATAGGTAATGCTTACCCTTCATGAGCACCTGATCACACTCCTGTTTTGTAATGGAGTTCGTGGATTCCAAGTCTTTGTTCCTTTTCTTTTCGTTTTTTATCTTTTTGTTTGTTTGAAATTTGTCTTGTCTCTTTGGACTTTGCAATTCTGATCTCTCGCATGGGTATTCTACACTGGACTTGACAGTCTTGGTCGTATTTTACTCAAAAGTTTGTTTACTCCAACTTTTGACAACCGAGATTTCCATAATCTTGCAACAGTTTCAAAAAATTTATTTAAAATTCTGGGATATCTTCCGATTAATTTTTACTATATGTCAATTGATCTGAAAAGCTTAGATTTGGACAAATATGGCCTTTATGTAGATGTAAAAATGATCAATAATTTACACAATGCATATCCACCACATTTTTAAATATAGGACAGTTAACAGTTCATTGTAAAGATTTTTCTCTTATATTGAAACATGTAAATACAACGTTAGCTTGTTTTTTTGCAGGTTCGTGAACTCTTAGACACTTGACAATCATCCGTCTCACATCTTAATATTAAAAGACTATAGTTTTCTTGACAATATATGCTGTGATGTGAAAGTAGAATGTCTCCACTGACTTACAGTGATCACTGCAACTTTATACAGTGCCGTGTGGGACAAATCGTGAAGATCTCACAAATTAAACGATGACTTTGAAATCCAATTATGAAGTGAATATTGTGATGACCGAAAACATTCTGTGTGTCATTTGATGACATCTATTCGTATAAAAGATTCATATAAGCTATAGACCGTGAAACCAGATGTAGATAGGCTGGTTTTCGACGTTGTTCCACTCAGGTTTTACTCTCAATGGAACTTCCAAGTAGTTGCATATTTTATTGATAACATTTAAATGAAAGAATTACAGAACTGAGTCCTTCTTTTTATGAAGGTTATTAGTTCTGGTTAAAATTATGTTGAATCATTCTTTTTTTCTTAGATTTAATTCCGTATTATATTAAAAATGTGTTCTTTTAAAATGTTGTCATAATTAAATCAAGCTCAAATGTACAGTGGTATTGCTTGTACAATATATACTTATATAAAAATGAAACATCAATACCATCACAAAACTGAGATACTACTAAACGCGCTTGAGATGAGTCAAATAACAAAACCAGTTAGAATCGGATGAAAAAAAATCTCATCGCCTGCTAAAAAATAGAAAAATCGGTAACGCTACAAAAAATTCATTGTGTTATTTTTGTTGCATTTCAATGAGGAATCATTAAATTTTATGAAAAACAAATTACTGCGAAACTCAATTCCCCTCCTTGAACCATCAACATCTGATTAAAAGTAACCATTTGTTGCAAAGTTGTCCTTTTTACCCTTTGACCCCTTACAAAAACTGTTAAATGCTACAAAAAAAAAAAAACTTTAACATACTTAGAATTTTTGTGGCAATTTTCATCAGGCATCATCTAAAACCTGTCAAACCCTGATAATTAAAAAGTTCTACAATTAGGTCGTAGCCGTCTTTAGTCCCCGTATATCTTAACAATGGTAAATAATGGGTCACAGTGGATGTGGTATTGTGGGCTTAGTCATGGATAATACAAAGAAAAAAAAAGCCATCAGATTCCCACAAAAACTTGATTACTGAAATGATTAAATTAATAAAAACATCTGGCCTCTCCTTAAAAACGGACAGGGCTAGATCATCCAAAATAATCAAAACCTTTATTTAAAAATTGGACATCATCCTTTTGAAATGGATCAAAATAGCAGAACAACAATTCTTGAAGGGCAACCCATAACATAATATCATTGCATAATTTTTTTCGTCGCATGAAAACTAATTGAAAACATCTAACTACTTAACAAATATTTTTCAATATCGTCAATGGGAATTATGTGATTTTTTTGTTTTTATATTTGTTTAATTTGCTGTTTCAACTTGTTGGTTAACTTCAATATATTGTTTTGATGAAAAAAATGAAATGTTTTTATGATGGTTCATAACATGCTGTAATAAATGATATCTCATGATTTTGTTGTAAAACCTCCTGATTTGTTTTTTTAAGTATATTTGGAACAGAATATTTAATCGTTGTTACCAGGTTTGTTTTCCGCATTATATATAATGTTCTTTCACTGAATATTTCTAAAATTTGAGATTATGTTGACATCATCCATTTCATTGAACACGAAATCAAATACTACATAAACAGAAACGTCTTCGTCATTCTAGACTAACACCTAGAAATATTGACAATGAGGGCCGGTTAAGATCAAAAGTTTACGACAAAAGAGATAAATTTGATTTTCCAAAGTTTAACTTCCTTTCACGTGTAGCAACATTCTAGTGGCACCTGCATACAGAATTTCTAAGTTGATGTGACACATGTAACACTCCAGGGCTTTTCCTCCTTTCAGTGTTTAACAGACAAAATGTTGATTCTGAAAAGAAAACTACGAAACATGGGATATTTGGTGGAAAGTTTAAATCTTACTCCGATGACTTTTCCGTCGCCATCATGATTTGGTTGATCAATATGAAATATCCAATTCAAAAATGATAATGGTTATCTTCCTACTGACGTGACTAAGAATTTCGTTCCTATAGCGGCTGTGACTAATATCAATTGTCAATAAACAACGACTATGCCTACTGGGTAACACGAAGGATGACACTAGTGGTGCAGGAGTTTCTTACCCTCCCAAAGCACCTGAATTCACCAAAGTTACTGTTGGTGTCGTGTTACTCCAGCATTTGTATTCAGTGTAGTGTTGTGTGTACATTGTCGTCTGTCTTTTAACTTAATGATGTCTGTCTGCCCCTGTTATGTTTGGTGGGCGCTTTTTTCGGACCGTCGGCGTTCCGGTCGGGATCAGCTGTGTGCCACTTCTCGCCGATTTATTCCTTCGTTCGTATGAAGCTGACTTCGTGCGGAGCCTTCTGCAAGAGAAGGGGAGAAGGTTAGCTCGGTCTTTCCGTTTCACGTTCCGCAATATGGATGATGTCCTTTCACTGAATAACTCTAAATTTGGTGACTTTGTTGGCTGCATCTGTTTGGTCGGGCTTGAGGTCAGGGATGCTGCAGGGACGGAAGGGTCTACTTCCTTCCTGGACTTACATCTAGAGGTTAACAGTGAGGGCGGGATTTTACGACAAGAGAGATGAATTTAATTTTCCAATTGTAGACTTTTCGTTAGTGTCTAGCAACATGCCAGCCGCACTTGCATACGGAGTGTAAATTTCGTAGATGATACGCTACTCAAGTGCTTGTGCTTCCTATCAGGATGTTATTGATAGAGGATTCCAGCTGATGGGAAAGCTTCAGAGCCAAGGGTTTCTCCCGATTGATTAGAGTCATCACCCCGGAAGTTGTTCGGTCGCAATCATGATTTGGTTGACCGATACGAAATATCCATTTCACAAATAACAATGGATATATTCCCTCTGTCGTGAATACAAATACGTGCCTTTACCGGTTGTGACTAACATCGATTCTGACTACACACCGGCTTTGTCTACACGACGGGTGCCACTTGTGGAGCAGTAGTTGCTTACCCTTCGGAAGCAGCTGAACATATTGGTTTTTGTAGTGTTCATGTTACTCCAGCTTTAGTTTTCAGTGAAGTGTTGTGTGTTCTAGTATGTTTGTCTTTCGTTTCATTTTGTTAGATATGGTCGTGGCTTTCGTCCGACTTAACAATTTCTCTCTGCCCCTTTGGTATCTTCGAATTCCTTTTGGTATCTTTGAATTTATTTTGCATTGTACGATAAACAAAGACAGAGAAAAAGAGCACAATGACCTTGCAGATTTTTAAGCTTTCCGAGAAGATAAATTAATAAAATAAATAAAAAAATAATAAAATTATACCATATTTATATAATACCGAATTACAGTGCAGAAAATGCAAACAGATGTGGTCGACAAATAAAAAACAAGTATCAAGGACGTGGGCCAACAAATTTACAAACTTTTTCTCTATACTACCCTTAAACATGTGATAAATCTACGTTTTTTTCTTTGTTTTCGTTTCCTTTTTCTTTGGTCTTTGCTATCATTTTGTTACTATCATTAAGATATTTCTGGAAAACAAAATAAATTAACATTACATTATACCGGATGTAACATTATTTTATACCTTATATCTTGTTTTCTATTAACTGTTTTATTTTAATTTGTGTCAAGTATTAAAAACCTTAGGACAATGTGTAGATTATTGTAATTTTTTTTCTTAGATGTCATCTCTGTTATAACATTAGGTAATAATGTTTAAATACAAGAGTGAAAATAAAAATGAAAAGGTATGGGGTAAATGTTACGGAAACTGCACTCCTATCACGAGAAAAACAGAGGTCTCCATAAGGCCTTCACCAAGGCTGGAATACCATTCCTTGTGAAAAGCTCTAAATCCCCCGTAATAAAAAATCGTGTATGCGTAAAGTAATACTGCTCTTACCTGAATATTATCAAAAATGTGCATGTTACAAAGCAATAAACAAAAAGAAAAAAAATATCACCACAATTCCTGACTTCTGACATAAAATGGTTTTGTTTTATTATGCCACACTCGAATTATTTAAAAAATCGCCAAATCTATTCCAGAATGGTAAACATGTATTTCAAAGTCTTTGCTCAATTATGTTGCAAAACTATTTCAATTCTAGTATATAAACGATGAATAATATAATATTCATTTACCATTAATCCTTTACTCATATAGTAAGGCTTTGTCTGACCGTCATTCCTCTCACAGTCTTCACAAAAACACAAAAATATTGTGTCTATGGTAACCTATAGTATATTAAAATGTAAATTTATTCAAAAAAATTTCGAAAAAATTTTCTTTTTAAATTAAAAAAAAGTGATTAAACTATACTCGTTCAAAACAGGTTGGAACAAAGATAATTTCTGTCCCACGAACGATTTATTTATTCTGGTATTTTGTTATGTAAAATTATCGTTTCAACAGTTTCATGCAATTCATGAGAAAGTTTTCGTCTTGACACCATAGAGCGCACGTTAGACTTGCAGTAGAAAAAGGGGGAATATGGTGTAAACATTCATGACACAAAAATCTCATATGTACAAGTAAATTTCAAGCAAAGGAACAGCGCTTTGATTG
>JAULBM010048147.1:0-10606 GCA_032357055.1 Geukensia granosissima | reverse complement strand
TTTGTTGGCCATGGTCTTGTCTGTCCTCGACTAAACGATTTCTGTCTGCCCCTTTGGTATCTTCGAATTCCTTTTATTAATTGCTACTTACTATTGGTCGATATAAAACTAGTTACGAAAGTAATTCTGTTTGTTTACTTTAATGATTTCACCCCTTTCTTACAGTGATCAACAGATGTATAAAACTAGTATTTTGCTTAACAAATCAAATTACCACTTCATTAAAAGCGTTCTCAATATCAAACCTAATCTTCATCTTCTAACTGTGAAAAAGTAGTTTAACCTCCGCTGTTCAAAATATGTACAAAGCTGAACAGTTTAAAGAACAAGATTCATTAAGTATAACATCCAGGGTCTTTCCCTTGACCTTTGAAAATCAAGATCTTTTTGAAATACCTTTTTGTATATCAATCTGTAATTTAAATCATTACATTTTCAACAGATCTTGTTTTCTTCTAAAAACCCATTTATAAATTTAAATTTTGATTACTTTTTATGTACTATTTGTTTACTTCCCATAAAGCCGTCGATATTTTGATATCCGTCATACCCCCTCAAATTATCCTGTTCCCACCAAGCACCACCATCCCAGAACATACACACCAGCTGGTCCCTTGTAAAAATGTTGTTGCCAAATTCCTGATTTTTGAAGATTTCTCTACAATCTCTCCTCATATCCTTAATAATATATTGAGTCAATTATATTCTTAAGTGACTAGTAAGACAAAATATCCATTAAAATATGTAAATTTAATAGTTAAATCCAAAGTAATGTGTGAACGCTGTCCGCTTTCTATGAAGAGCCTGGAATTTTTATTTACAGGAAATATAATAATGATATTCTTAAAAATGTAGACATCTCATTTTGAAAGCTACATAGCCTTTTATAGTTTGTATCAGTTTCAGCAGAAATCACGTCACTCGTCGAGTTTATAACTTCAATAATTTCATAACCGTTTCTCGTCTTTATTCAATTATTGATAACGACACAAAATGTTCCGTTCAAAATACCGTATAACCGGAAATTTTTGCGGTAATCTAATTTTCGCGTTATTTCGCGGTTACCTTGAACCTCAAAAATTGAATTCGCAAAAATGTTTTCTAGTATCTTTTATGATAAAAGATAACAAGAGTAGCAAAAAAATAAAATCCGCAGATGTATACTTTTCAAGCCCAAACCACAAAATTTACCGGTTATACGGTATTCACTGAGTAACTTCATATTTGTACTTGAATGAACAATAGTGTAATATCTCCTCGGTAGAAGTCACTACTGAAAAAATTTTATTGTCAACAGACTTATCTCGATAGTCAGTATGGAATACTCGTTAACAAAATGAAAGCTTATTTTTTTACTTAAACAAAGTGCTTCTTAATTTCTTTGGATGCATTTTTTTATTTGTTTAAACATATTATAAAGTTTTAATATTAACCTTCATAAATGAAATAAAATTACCTAACAGAAAATCAAAAAGATTATTATCCGAATACACCACACTGACATTCTATCGAATTAGACTTCGACAATTAAACACTGTCAGACAGGAACTTCTCCACTTACTATTTTATAAAAAGATATTGTAGAAGTTCCACTGGCACAAACTTTCGCCTATTTCACAGGTTTTGCTGAATGAAGGTGTTGTAAATTCATTATCCCTTCTATAAAACAAGAATCATTTAGAAATACAAAAGTCAAATAAATCATCCTTAAGCAATTTTAAAATTAGAAAAAAAACTTGTTCTGTTGATATGACTAATTTAAAATATTTTAGAACAAATGAGTACTTAATTTTGGAATCGCAAATAGAAAGTATTTGATCAAACTTAAGTAAATATAACAAAAGATTGAAAATGAACTTGAATTAGTATAATGCCTTTTCATCCCAAGAACAAGAATTCATATTTCATTTCTATTTACAATTGATTTGCGAAAATATTAACTCAATTTCCGAAAAACTGGCTTCCTCTTGGAATGTGTATGGATAAGCGTAGGGGCACTTTTTCATCACTGGTATATTATAAGATTTTAATTTTTTTTTTACATAGAGATACCTTATCGTCTTATCTTAGATATTGAATATCCTGTCTATCAGATATCGTATTACCACAATTATGTAACTTATGTTAAAAAGTTGAGTCCACACTCTGTTCTTTTACCAGTCCATTGTTTCTTTCTGTGTAGTGTCTTTTTGATATATATTTAGTATCTGTAAAAGGAATTCGAAGATATTAAAGAGGCAAACAGGAATCATTAAGTCGGAAGACAGACAAGACCATGGTCAAGAATATGAAACAAAAGACAACCATAGAACACACAACATTACACTGAAAACTACAGATGAAGTAACAACGACCCAACAAAAACCAGGGCAAGTTCAGGTTTTCCTGGAGGGTAAACAACTTCTCTCCACCTGTGGTACATTGTACCAGTGGTGTAACTCATTAGACAAAGCCGGTCACAGTTGTTGTAAGTCACAACCGCTTTTCGAACGTAATTGTGGTCATGACATTGGAAAAATATCCATTATCATTTGTGAAATGGATATTTCGTACCAGTCGACCAAATCTTGAATGCGACCGAAATGTTTCCGGAGTGATGACTCTAATCTCTCTCTGAAAAGCCTTGGCTCGGTAGACTAAAAGATATTTCTAAAAAGTACGGAAACTAAAATATACATCGCTCTTGGTGTAACCCAATTATTTTTTTTTTGTCAACTCAACATACAATCTAAAGATATAAAGAAATGATATTACAAAAAATTTAGATTGATTTGATTGACCACTTCTATTTCAGTATGGCTCATTAGCTTTCCTGTCAGCTGCAACCCTCTATCAATAAAATCCTGAAGCAAAAGCCCCGGAGTAGCTTATTAACTGAGAAATAAACACTCTCTGTATGCAGATGTGGTTCGATCGATTCTAGACATGAATGCAAAGTTTAAAAATGGAAAAACCAAAGTCATATATCTAATTGAAAAGTTTTGTTCATAACCTGCACTTACTGTCAATTTCTGCGTAGATGTAAGTCTAGGTATGAGGCAGACTTTCTGTTTTTGTCTTATCTTTGATTTTAAGTTAAATGGAATAGATGCTGTAAACATAGTCACCAAATTTACAGTTATTCAGTGAAAGGACATCATCTTTATAGCGGAACGTGAAAACAATTTTTTCTCATTGTCTTACTCTTTTTTTTTTCTTGGTCTTCCTCTGTGTTTTTTCTCTTAGACGAGTTCCCTTTTAGATACTAACTTTTGTCTCATTTTCCTATTAAAATTTATTCTTTCAATTTTTATATTAAATGTATTTAGCATTCTACTTATGTATGTGAAACAACTGAACTTTTTTTTCTCAAGTGACTATTTGTAAGTGCACTCTTTTTAATTTTTATGTAACCGTTAAAAAAATACAATATTACCAATGTTAAATAAATATGGAAAAATTTAGGTATGCTATATGTACATTTCAAGGAGTAACCTATCATCAGTAGCATTAGAAACGAAACATAGGAAGACAAATATTCAGATATAGCAAAAGAAGCACTCAAATCCTAACAAATCGAAATGGGAAGCCAAATCCGACGGCAGGAACCCAAACTAAGAGCAATACTTTTCAAGGCCTTTCCGTATATCCAGTGTTTTAGAATTTTATCAGATGCAGCAAATTTCTGGAAAACATTGTTAGATAAATTACATGTCAGACAAGTATGACAACTGGGCTGGTAAATACCCTCGGGGACCAATGTTCCACCAGCAGAGGTATCGAGAAATACATTTTACTAAATGGACATTTGGATTATCCGAGTGCAGGTCTGAATGGGGAGAATGAGAGAGAAATCTTAAAAAGGGAAAACTGTAAGACGACACAGTACAGAGAATGGACCGAACACACTGAAAAACCATTTAAAGCTAAGGACTCGTGTTCTTTCTCGCTTTTTTCGATGTCTGTTGAAATTGGCTGACGTTTCTAAACAAACTTCATCTACCTTTGTCTCCTTTAAACCGGCATTCAATGCACAATATTTTTTGCCATATAACCTAGAAGTCTAAGGCAAGAAGTACCATTTTCTGTTGTAAAATATCTGACAAATCTAGAGTAATTGATACACCGTCTTATAACTTTGAGGAGGTAAACCAATGGTGACTGAACAACCATTTAATTACATAAAAAGAAGAACACAAGACTTAAATTCTGCTAAGAAATGATAAAGCAAGAATTGTGATAGCTAATTACAATTACCGAAACTTTTTACATTCAATACTATAAAATAAATATTACACGGAACAACATGAAATATGCAACTATTTTTATAATTCTCTGTTTTCACATGATATGTAAAAAGTTAAATAAGAAGAAGCGAAAAACCAGAAAAAGGGGGACCAGTTGATAGAAATGGCAACATAAACAAGATGTGGTTTGTAATATAAATATGGTAAATTTAACTCCCATCAGTAGAATTAGACGTATCAGGTCCAAACTAAGTATAAACGTTTTAAAGCTTCCCACAGTTGTTATTTAAACAAATACTGTACAATTTCTGTAAAAACTGACAGATTATTGATTATGTTTCTTAATTTCATGTCATACAAGTATGATAAATCGGCTGGTGAATATTTTCGGTAAAATCTGGACCACCAACATCATCAAACCAGAGATTTTAAAATGCAGGATTACTGTTGATGCATGAATAAATTTTTAAAAGTTATACCTTTTAAATGATCAAAATTATTTTTCAAAAATGGTATATCTATCTTGCCAGTTTATAAATATTTACAATTTAATATATGTAAATTACTTTTTCGTAAGTATATATCTACTCTAAAAATTCAATTTAATTCTGATCAATTATTTCTTAAGTCAAATATATGTTTTTAACATTTTCGGAATTCATTACATAATCAATAACGTGTCATATAATCAATGAATGTAACGAGAAATTTAAATCTTATTGATCTTCCTAAATTTGACCAATAACTTTTCTGGTGATGGTAAATCCAGCTTTAGGCTTAGTTCAGTAAGAATTTTTAATATTTTGTAATAATCGTATTTTTAATTATTTATCAGATCTAGATTGTATCTTTCTGGTGTATATTCCATATAAATTCAAATTTGCAGTGATTTTCAAAAAGATCAAATGCTAAACTATAACCGGTTGTGAGGTTATTTTGAAGATCTGATCGCAAAAACGATAGACGTTATTGGTAAGGAACTTAAATTTTTTTCATTACGAGGTTTCATTACTTAATTTTTCGTCTGTCTTTGACTAATTATCCGATGTCAATATTTTCAGTCTTTTCATTTTGCAGGTATCAACAACATGTATAACATGTCCGTCATAAATTAAATATATGACATGTAAGCGTCTTAAAAAGGTTTAAAAACCCCATTGTGGTGTGTGAAATGTCAGATGCTTGATCTATTTTTCTGACAACTTTCATCGGTAATTAGATGATAGGAAAAATACTTTACATTTTAGCCATTGTATTCATATTGTGCTAATTTTGGTTTAGATGATTGTTACATTATAATAATCATGATACCAAAAATGTGCTACACACTTTATTAAACTATGAAAGAGACAGTCAATGGTCGTGAAACAAATCGTCAACAAAGATGCTTTCATCACCAAATTCAAAATGAACATTAGACTTCGACGCGAAACATACTTTTGATATTTGACATCTCTTCAGAGTAAAAGTTGTTTCAGTAAGAAGAAATAGTTGTCACTCATGTTTAGCCTCTGTCACATTGCTATAGTTTTCCTTAAAAAAATACAAGAGCCTTTACCAGATCAACACAGATGGGAACAATTCTAAGTTAACATATAAATAAATAATTGCACATGCAAGTTATGGGCACTCTGCTATATTAAATAACGTTGTACTGTTAGAACACATAACTAACGTTTCTCTTGCATAGACATTTAAATATAACGAACAACATCATAATTATATTCTTTAGTGGTCTCTTGAAATACCACCTGCAACTGTTTCCAACAATGACAAATTTCACATGACGATAAATCAACCTCATCGAAATTCTAAAGACGAACAACCAACCCCATCGAAATATTTTAGACGAACAAGAAACCCTATCTGCATTATAAAGACGAAAACCCAACCCCATCAAATTCTAAAGACGATTTTTTTTATTAATACCATTTTTGCCGTGTTTTAGATGTTTCGCTAAATTGAGGTAGATATATATTGAATCTTTCCAATATTCATTCCAGTGCCCGAAGAGAACCAAGAGCATACGTCCCAAGCAAAGCGAAGTTTTATATGAACATCACACAGCACATGGAAAATCAATTATATGTTTAAAATAATATGAGATATAAGTTCTACTTTTTATAAGGAGTGGTATTGCACCATTCTTTAATACCTTATGTAGACCTAAATTTTTAGATTTTTTAATTCCATCTCTCATTCTTCTTGTTGGAGTAAAGACATTTAGCCCTTATATTTTAATTTATTTATGACAGAGAGATTCGAATGAAGAACTTTTAATGTTAAATCACTCTGCAAACTAAAATAGACGAAAAATATAAATTTAAACACTAAATCTAAGTGGGCGTGTTTTTATTGAAAAAGTAATTAAGAAAATTTGTGTTTCCTGATCGGCTGCTTTTTGGTTTTGAACTAGCAGACAGCAACTGCGAGTACTCTTTCGAGTCGATACTTATTGCATAAGTATAACTTTTATTGTGTTTGTTGTTAGTTATAAGTTTCGATCTCATGAGTCGTGTTTTCTGTATAGGTAAATATTTTGTCTTATGAGGTTTTTTTCTAGCTTCCGTTTGGTTTGGATTCCGGATTATTATTTAGGACCGTGAAGGGACCTGTAAAAGTGTTAATTTGGACTGTCGTTTGGTGGATGGTTGTTTCATGGATAGTCATGCCAAATCTCCTTATTTTGTAACATGCTGTCAAGATGTTTTTCGTTTCTATATCGTAAAAATTTCTAAGAATTGAACTGAAATCATGGCCGACAGAGCCGACAAAGAGTTCTGGATGTTTGGTTAAATACAATAGTAATGCTGCACGAATAGATGGTGAATAATGCCCTACCAAGCTTGTGAATTATATACAGTATCCATTCATGTTTGCCTCCAAGACCCACCAACGTAGGCAACTGATGCTTTTACATGCACTTTAACAAATTGTCTTCTGTAATTTACTTTCCTAACTGCACTTCTGAAATAATTTTCTAACTGCAACTGATTCCAGAAGGGATGTTGTGTATAGGATTTATTAATTTTCTTCGCTAATCAAACATCCACATAATGACCAAAATGTACCCAAGTTAGGGACCTTTTATCCATTCAATGTCATCGTTTCTATGTTAATGTGTTTCTTGTTTTGCATTGTGTAATTATTTGGCCGATAGGTTTTACATTTAAACCAATGATTTTGGGGGGTTTTACAGCTTGCCGCATGACGTAGACATGTGCACATTATTAAAACCTCGGGTAACTGTAGACGTTTGTTATCTACACATTTGAGATGTATGCCACATCTCCATTTTCCTTATTAAGTGTAAGAAACAAAATGACTGAACCTTTATCAAACATTATTTCACCAAAAACATGCAAATTGAATTTGGTGTATTTTAACAAGAGCAAATTAGTAACAATCATTCTTACATTTTATTAATTAAGCAAATACATGGAACGGACATCTAAAACTATTTTGTATCTTTCACTTTTTGTATCCATTATCAAACATTTCTGAAATAAAAGAAAAACTCAATTTAAAGTCTTTATCGAATGCTACTGACTATCGGTCGAATATTTATAAAGGATTTCCTAATTATTCTTTTTTTATTTTGATGATTTCATTCTCAACAAAGGTGTATAATAAGTAGTTTACTTTACAAATCAAATTATCACTTCTCGATAGCAAAGCTAAACTTATCACTGAGAAGAAGTGTTTTTCTTTGCTGTTCCCATTATGTACAGATTGAACAACAAGCACTACAAGTTTCATTAAATAGAACATTCAGGTTCGTATCTTTGACCTAAGGAAAGCAAGATATATCTAAAAGATCTCTCTTTTGTTCATCAATCTTATTTTATATGATTAAATTACCACCATAATTAATTGATAAATTAAGTTTTTCATTTCTGTTTTATGTAGTATTCGTTACCTTCCATATAGCCGTCGTTATTCTGATATCCATCATATCCCCTCCAATTATCCTGTTCCCACCAAGCACCACCATCCCAGAACATACACACCAGTTGTTCTCTTGTAAACATGTTGTTGCCGAATTCCTGATTTCGGAAGATCTCTCTACAATCTCTCCTCATATCCTTCATAATATATTTAGTGAACATAATGTTAAAGTGGCTAGCAAGACGAATATCCATTAATTTTTTTTTTTAAATGTAGATATCTCATTTTGAAAGTAACTGTGCACCCCTTCTCGCCGATTTATTTCTTTATTCGTTTGAAGCTGATTTCATACCGAGCTTTTCTACCGAGAAAAGAGAAAAAGTTGGATCAATCTTTTGGTTTCACGTTCCGATATATAGATGATATCCTTTCACTGAATAACTTTAATTTTGGTGACTATGTTGACCTCATCTATCCCATTGAACTTGAAATCAAGATACTACAGAAGGAGAAAGGTATACTTCTTACCTATATTTACACCTACAAATTGACAGTAAGGGTGGATTAAGAAAACTTTACGACAAGAGAGATGACTTTGATTTTCCGATTGTAAACTTTCCGTTCATGTCTAGCAACATTCCAGCCGCACCTGCATACGGAGTGTATATTTTTCAATTGATACGCACTCCAGGGCTTGCACTACCTTTCAGGATTTTATTGATAGAAGGTTGCAGCTGACAAGAAAGGTTTCTCAGGGAAAGATTAGAGTCATCATTCCGGAAGTTTTTCGGTCGACATCCTGATTTGTTTCACCGGTAATAAATATCAATTTCAAAGATGACAATCGATATCTTCCGACTGTCATGAATATAAATCCGTTCCTATACCAGTTATGACTAACATCGATTGTGAATATATACCGGCTTTCACTACTGAGTAACACGACTGGTGCCACAAGTGGAGCAGGGGTTGCTTACCCTTCCGGAGCACCTGAACTCGCCCTGGTTTTTGTTGGGTTTGTTTTACTCCAGCTTTAGTTTTCAGTGTAGTTTAGTGTGCTCTATGTTTTCTTTCGTTTCATTTTGTTGGCCATGGTCTTGTCTGTCTTCCGACTTAATGTTTTCTGTCTGCCCCTTTGGTATATTCGAATTCCTTTTATCGTGTTAACACCATTTTTATCCGAATTATGTCTTAACTGTGCAAATGTGTGATTAACAGATTTCAGATTTATTTTAAATTTTATTCTAAGCAGTTTTTATTAAGATCAAAGGATTTCTTCTAACAAAAATAATACTTTTTTATTAAAAATATTCAAACTGTATTTCAAATGTTAATGATGTCAGAGGATCCTCTTTTTGCCAAACAAATAAAATCGATGAGAAGTCGTAGTTGAACTAGATTTTGTGGCAATAAAAGGTCAATTATCACAAAAACCTCTTGCTTACAACTTTTTCATGAGTGTTTATATTCCTTATGAGTAATTCAAGTGTTTATTTGCTTAATTCAAATGGTTTGTGCTTTACAAAATAATCATTGGAGCTTTAGACTATGTGAACTTTTCGTTTTCCGGTTGCATTTTCAGTTTTTTGTGGCGTTAAAAAGGGGTTTTAACATTTTTAGAAATGCACAAGTAGGGTTATTTTAAAATAATTTGTCTTATCAGTTCAACAATGATAAAAAATATTGTTGCATAAAAGGAATTCCAAGATACGAAAGGGTCAGACAGTTATGGAAAAAATAAACCAAGATAATATAAAGCCCTCAGCTTTAGAATACAATACGAGTAAAAATAGTTTATTTACACTTTATTTACCCATATTTACCTTTTAGTGCTATAAAATGAAATATACCAAAAATCATAGATATATAAATAGACTGTAGTACTAAACTGCTAACCAATTTATTTTTGTCATATAAAATATCATAAATTGATTGAAATGAAATGGTCACAAAACAGAATCTGTACAGTTTAAGCCCCCAGAATGGATGAAAAAGGGTGAAATTTGAAATTTTAAAACCTCTACTTTAAATTCACATCACATATAACTAACTAAAATATACGTTAAGATGACTTGAATTGTAAGAAAATAATATTTTGACCTTTAAAACATAAATTGATTATGATTATATTGTATTAAAAGCTTCAAACAAAAAATAAAGAGTTTTTTTCATTTTTATTACAAAATTTGTAAAAGGGGGAAACTGATTTTTTCCTGAATTTTCTATTGATATAGACCTTGCAAATAACATTATTTTAACTGGCAAGAAATCAGACTTTCGAAAAATACCTTATTTGTAGACTTTTTACTGTGTTTCCACGCTTTTTTGCCCTCAAAGCAGAAATTGAAATCCGACAAAAAGAAAATTTGCAACAGTAAAAGCTTCACTGATTATTTAATACACAAACCCCATTAATGCAACAAAAACACTTAAATTATTTACAAGAGATAAAAATACATATAAATAAAGTTGTTCAAATGCATTATTGTGGT
>JAULBM010048136.1:0-10607 GCA_032357055.1 Geukensia granosissima | reverse complement strand
CTAACTGTCTACGGACGACGACGCCGACATGCCCATAACATAATACGACCACAAAATTTTTGCGGTCGTATAAAAATCAGTAAATGCTTAGAATAACTTATGTGTTATGCTTTTTTCATAAGGAATCATTTGGAAGAAAAGCCATCACAATTGGATGAAAAAAATATTTTTTTTACATTTTACATATTATATACAAAATTGAATCCCCCACTTTGACTCCTTTTAGCTCGAAAGCAGTAAGAGATAGAGAAAATCTGTTGGCATACAACTGAAAGCTCTCATTAAGAGAAGGCAAATGCAAACCAGAGGTGCAGCCACCGCCTGCAAAGTTCCCATTGTGGTCCCCAGCTTGTCGTATTCCGCCATTTGAATCGAAGTTGACTAAGCATAAAAACTTATTATGAAAACATAACAGTCTGAAAGTCTTTTTCAAAAGTCTAGTTACAGCTTGTCTTGTGAATAATTTTGGAACTTTATGAAATTAAAATTATATACATGTATTTGAAATGTATGTATTTTAACTAATTTAACTTGTAAAATCTGCACATCAAACTGCATGATGGTAGGCCACACAGAATGTGAGGAAACGAGTCAGACGAGAAACTTAATCAAAGTCAATGCACACCAACCTGCATAATGGTAGGCCACATAGATGTGAGGAAAGGAGTCGGACAAAAACTTAACCAAAGTCAATGATGCATGAAATGGGGGTAAAAGTGACCTAATTTGGGTGGGATGCTGACAGACTCCCCAAGACACATCTGCACAACAACCTGCATGATGGTAGGCCACACAGTATGAGGAAACAAGTAGGATGAAAAACTTAACCAAAGTCAATGATGCATGAAATGTGGGTTTAAGTGACCTAGTTTGGATGGGATGCTGACAGACTCCCAAAGACGCATCTGCAACCCAAGTCTGATGATCCATAGTCATGATTTACCTGAACTAATGTCAGACCTCAAACTTAATTGAATTCATTCAACCATGAAATATAGGTCATGTGACCTAAATTTTTGGTGTGGTGAAAGGTCGTGACCTCATGCATCTGCATACCAAGTAATATAAATGAAGTTCTGGCTGTGGATGCGGACATGG
Organism: Geukensia granosissima; assembly: GCA_032357055.1. Classification (NCBI taxonomy): domain Eukaryota; kingdom Metazoa; phylum Mollusca; class Bivalvia; order Mytilida; family Mytilidae; genus Geukensia; species Geukensia granosissima. The sequence goes on along the minus strand of JAULBM010048136.1, from coordinate 9,509 downwards.
ACGCTGAGGGTACTCCAATAGTCCCCCTCTACTTCATAGAGGCGAACTAAAAACCCAATTAATTAAGCTATTGATGGGTTTTGAAATCCTATTGATTTAACAACTACATGTACCCTAAATAATGACAACCACCCGAGTTTTCACCCAAAAGCACCTTACTGAAGTGGGTTGATTATGCAAATCAAGACTGATAATAAATGCACAAAAGACAAGTACTGTTCAAGCTATAAAGCTCTATTTACAAAATTTTGAAAAGTTTATAAGGAATCTAATTTTTCAAGCTGACAATTCTATTTTGTATGTTTTACAAGTATTGTATACTTTTATGTTAAATGAAAATGAAAATAACCACATAGTTTCGTGAAGCTCTATCTATATAGCAACTAACAAGGTTGAGAAAAATAGTGAGTAATTCAGCCAATACATAAAATATTATCTGGAGCTCTGATAAAAAAACGTTTCCCCTTGCCCCAACCGGGTAACCGGTCCAAAAAGAGTGGCAGGGTAAAAAAAAATTAAAACAAAAAAATCAGAGATGAAACTTTGCAAAGTACTTTCTATTGGTGCTCTACATCAAATGATAATCAATTTAACAAGTAGTATCAGCCAATCAGAAACAATAATCCTCCACAGCGGCCATGTTTAGTTGCCAATAAAGACAAAATGAAGAAATTTCATAAAGGACCTTCCACAGATGCTCCATATCAAATATTAATCTATTTGGCAAAGGGGTTTCAGAGAAGATTTTCTAATGTATCAGCATATCAGAAACAAGAATCGGCCATGCATAGGGGCCATGTTTTTTTAAGATCCGAACAAGGAAATTTCATTAAGTAAATTAGAGATGCTCCACATCAAATATTAATCCATTTAGCCCAGCGATTTCAGAGAAGATTTTCTGATGTTTCAGCCAATCAGAAACAATAATCAGCCCTGGCGGCCATGTTTTTTGTCCAATGGGGACAAAGTAATGAAACTTTATAAAGAACCTTCCATAGATGCTCCATACCAAATATTAATCCATTTGGCCAAGTCGTTTCAGCGGAGATTTTTTATTGTATCATCCAATCAGGAAAAAAAACATTCCTCCATGGCGGCCAAGTTTTATCCGATCAGGACGAAACGACTTGGTAGTTACATAAGCCCAGAAGTCAGCCATTTGCAGTTGAATTTCGGACATTAAGCCTTCATTTATGTGTTTTCCTTTGAAAAAGGGAATGGTGATTTTGTTTCTGTTGTAGCTGATTATTTAAGATAAGATGTTTCAAATTTATTTGAACAAAAATACCAGAGTCGGTTGTGTTTTTTTTTTTTACTTTTGGGCAAAAAAGAATTAGAGTCTGCACTAAAACATATGGTTGGATGGATGACAGGAAACATACAATGATACATATTTTTTAATTTGGTCTAAGCAGATTCTTCTTCCCAGGGACTTATATATGTGTTAAATATGACATCATTGATATTCCCCGAGGTTCAGTCTTTGCAAAATAATTATAAATCAACTAAAAATATGAGGGTGAAATCACCGTTAACTGTTTTTGGGGCTGATCACTTTCTGGAAATTTAAGTCAAGACCTGAAACATCAGGTAGAAGGCTGGGTTGGCTGACACTATGTCGTTACAGAATACCTTTGTCATTTGGAGCATGTCACTCACAAAACACAGTTGTACTTTGTAAAAGTTTGTTGGATGAATTACAATACCCAACCACAGAAAAACAATGGGAATTAGTATGGGCATTCTTGTCAAAATATAAAAAAGACTAGCTTATGCAAAGGTTGTCAAATCTGGGATTTAGGTTCCTAATTAATCCAAATGTATGCCATGAAGACAATGTTACTGTCTTTTATTAGGTGAGGTTAACTCGACTGTAAATTATTTACATGTTGTGATGACATTTAGAGGATGACTCATGACCCTCAAACAGGATGACAGGGATGAAATACTTACCAGTAGGATCTGAGAATATAGAAGGATTTCCGGTAGATGGTCGAGGCGAATCTTTAACTTTACTCTTTGGTTTACTCGTGCTACTTTTTCCTTCTTTTCCTTGTTGAGCGCCCATTCTTCATTTGCAAGAACAAAATAATGGGTGTATTTTAACCCCCTACACCGCTCATGGCCTTATCAAAACTTTGCTACATTGTCTTTGTGATTATGTCATCGCATCGCATATTCAGGAAACATTATTCAGCTATTATTTAAGGGATTATTGTTCAAAATTAATCAGATTTGTTCATCATTTCCTTCCCTTTTCGGTGGCCGCCATATTGTCTGAATTCTAATTCAATACGAGGCTAGATTCCGAATGTTGATGACCTCATATCAAATCATAAAAAAAATCGGAAAACCCCTACTAAAAATAGATATTATTTTCCTTATATGGCAATACACATTGTTTCATCAAGAAAAAAAAAATGAATTTGTTGAAAGGCCTGTATGTTATCAGTCAGTTTTGTAAAAGCTGGCAGCATTAACATTATTACTATCAAATGCCCCTGAAAGATAAGCTAGGTACATTGTAGAAAACTGAAGCCTAAAGTATAATGAATTATTTCTATATACGTCCCTGGATTTAAATAATGAAAGTTTATTTAATTATGTTTTCCCTAATGTTTGTTAATTTTGTTATTTTGATGTGAAAACAAATTTTAAAAAACCAAGATTTTGGAAATTCAGACTATTTTCAGTTTTTCTCTATTCTCATGCATTGTAAACTAATTGTATTTATAGTTAATGGTAATATCCATTTGGTATCATATAACATAAGCCGAAGGAACAAATTTCCAAAGTGATGAAAATTTTACCCATAGCCCTTATAAATATAATCACATCTATTTAGATACGAGAAACACAAGACAAGTTCTAAATTTCTTCTACATGTATCTTTGAAAAATGGAAGATTTACACATCAAACCAATACAGAGTACTGTCAGATACTTTTTTGGCTAGCCCAACATCATCAAATATCAAACCGATTCATGCTTCTACACCAGATAGAAAAAAGAACATACATGTTCAATCAAAGAAACATGCTCCCCTCAACAAAGGAAAACCGGGACAAGTAAGAAACCTTATTGACAACACAAACCAAGATATCATCTTTGGTACAGAAACATGGATTGACTCTAACATCAAAGACAGTCAGATATTCCCACCAGGCTTTCAGATATTTCGTAAAGACAGAAATTGCTCAGGAGGAGGAGTTTTAATTGCAATAAAAGACATCTTTATTGCTACATCAGTTCCAGAATTGCAAACAGACTGCGAAATTGTTTGGTGTAAGCTTGAGCTCATGGGACATAAAGCGATCTATTTATGCTGTTACTATAATCCAAAAACATCAAATGAACATGGATACCTAGAACTAGAGAGAAGACTAAACAGGGCATATAATATCAACAATGCATTTATTATCGCAGCCGGCGACTTCAACCTACCTGGCTGAGACTGGAAAACAAAATTGCGTAAACCTAATACACAACATGACAACATACATCACAAATTTACTGATATCCTTGACGATCATGGCCTAGTACAACTGGTGGAAGATCCAACCAGGGAACTCAACACCCTAGAACTTATATTAACAAATTACCCAAATTGTTTTAACAGAATAGAAACATTACCAGGGATATCTGATCATGATATAGTCTTTGCGGAACTAAACACCATACCAACAAAACGCACACAAAAGAAGAAGGAAGAAACCAGTGTATAAAAAAGCAAAATGGGAGAATATGAAAGATAGGTTTAAAACAGTAAAAGAAGAGATAGAAGCGATGTTCCACAATGGAAGTAGCACACAACAACTATGGGACTACTGCAAGACGGAACTAGATGACAGTATAGATAAAAACATCCCACAGAAAATGGCTAAAACTAAAGATGGAAACCCATGGATTACAAGGGACATTAAACGTCTTATCCGAAAAATAGACAGACTCTACAAAAAACAAAAAACAAAAATCAGGAGATGCAAGTCATAGAAAGAAATATAAGGAACTAAAAAGGCTAGCACAGAGAGAAATAAGACGGGCATAATGGAAATACATAGATGATATCTTAACACCAGATCCCAAAGATGATAAGCAACCAAATTGTTTGAAACGGTTCTGGACATTTATAAAACATAAAAGATCTGATGGAAATGAAATACCACCACTACAAAATGGAGGGTTATTACACTCAGACCCTGTGGAGAAAGCAAACATCTTAATAACCAGTTTAAGTCAGCATTCTCAGAGAAGTCCGATTTCAACAAGACAGAATTCCAACAAAGATGTAAGATGAATGAGACAAAATATCCAACAATACCTGATTTGAACATCACAGTCAATGGGATAGAAAAACTACTTTCAAACATAAATCCACATAAAGCGGCCGGTCCAGATGGCATAACATCTAGAGTTCTGAAAGAACTGTCATCTGAAATTGCACCCATCCTTCAGATCATCTTCACAAAATCCTATGATACTGGTGAATTACCAGATATATGGAAAAAATGCCAATGTAAACCCAATTTTCAAGAAAGGAAAAAAGATTGATGCAATAAACTATCGGCAAGTCTCACTAACATGCATATGTTGCAAAATTATGGAACATCTAGTGACAAGCCATATTATGAAACATGCAAATACTCAGGCCAAAAATAAAAATATGTGTGTTTACGGTACCCTGCTGAAAAAAATTAGGGTCGGTAGGTCGGAATTTATTATTTTTTTTTTTAATTATTTTTTTTCATACAGTAGGCCTATATCTATTTATTTCATGTATTTAATGTTTAGCGTATGACATTCCTACTGTAGATGCATGCAGAGATAATATAACAGTAACTTGAAAGGGACAGTAGACTGGAACGATGACAACATGTCTTGGGCGGCCGCCATTTTTGTTTTGGTTTAAAATGATAATAGACAAAACCGAATGCGGACGGAGTGGAAATTCCGGATTTTCATTTTTTTCTCCGATTTTCGAATAAAAATGTTTAGGGGCGGGGCCTAAAATTAGGGTCGGTCAGGGTACCGTAAACACACATATTTTTTTTTTGCCTTATTAAAACATGTGGAAATAAAAATAAAAAAAACTGCAAACTATTTGACTACAATATTTTGTTACTTCTGCTTTTTAAATTTCAGGATACATTTAAAAAAAAGAATATGGAATACTTGTCAGAAATCACATCTTACATACATTTAAACAAATTTTTCAGAACAAAATTAAACTGCTATAAAGCACTTTCAGGATTAACTTCATTGGAAAGATCAGTCAATATTTACAAGTTAACAAGTACAGTGTTCCAGCTAGGATTTAAGGGCAGAGGGATGCAACTGCACAAACTGAGCACTTCAGCACAAATTCAAAACTGAAAGGGCACATCATCTAAAATTGATCACATAGCCGAAATACCAAATATCTTGTATTTTTTGTTTACTATGCAGTTCAATTAAGGTACACTATTTTTATTACTGAAAGAACTTCATAAACGTTTATTTTTATTAAGAATAAGTCACATTATTGGATTGTGAAATAATGATTTGAAGAAATATTTTCTTGTTATTTTCAGCAATTGGTTTTAATGTAGAAACAGTACAGTTTAAAAATTTAAAGTTTCAAGTATGGGATTTAGGTGGACAGACAAGTATTAGGTATGTAGTGCCATCGTGCATCTTTTGATTTTTCACAGTTTGCTTTGGTATTTTACTTGTAAAAGGAGACTTCAACTTAACAATTCATTCAGTTATGCCAGAAGTAAATTTTTAATGAATGAAACTGAATCAAACTCATAGTAGGTAGATTTTCTGGATAACTATTATTTCTGTTCAGTTGCAGCTGGTGAAAAACTCCTTCAAATAAACAAACGGCAAAGGACTAGATTTGATAAGGCCTAAAAAAATTCTGTGTTTCTATAAACCCGACTGACCCTAATTTGTTTTTTTAGGTGTAAAAAAAATTAAATAAAACCCTACCTACCTACCTACTCTAATTTTGGAAGAGATATTACCAAAAACACAGAATTTTTTTTAGGCCCAAGGTCTCAAAGTTATTAGTGCAAAATGTTTTACTGACCAAAACACAGGTGCAGGACACATAATAAAAAATATACTAAATATACCACAAACACTAACAAGGTAATTAACTTCAAAAATGGCTAAACACAACAGGGTGGCATTTATTTTTAATCCAATTAATACAATTACATGGTTTACTTTGCAAAAAAGCTGAATTATTTTTCTTCAAAATAAGCCCCATTCAAAGTATTTCCTTTCAGTTTCACAAATAAAAAAGTTACATCCTACTGTAGCTAAATTAAATGACCGAAGTTTTAACTAGGACAAAATAGTGGCACCTCCTGTTCCAAATGGCTGTGGCCTTAATCACGACATCCTTTAACCAATAAATGTACTGGCCTTTTTAGACGAATGAATTATTCAATATTTTCATACCTATCTAAAAAATTGTCCTAAACAGAGGTATTTGAAGGAATTTTGATCTTATCTAGTTCAGATTTCACTCACACTGTTTTCACTATAAACAAAAGACGAAACTTTTTCAAAATTAGAATTCCTTCAAATACCATGGCATGGTTTAGAACATTTATTGGTGCCATGGTTAAGGACACAGCCACATCATAGGAAAAGGGAGGTGCCACTATTTTGTCCTATAAAAATTTTTGTCATTTTATTTTGCTACCGCAGGATGTAACTTCTTTATTTGTGAAAGAAAATACCTCAAAACTGGCTTGTTTTGAAGAAAAATTATTATGGACCAATAGTCAGGATTAAAACTAAAGTCCCTACAAGACAGCTTATACTTAATAAAAATAAAAGTTAAGGAAGTTCTTTCAATGATAGAAATAGTGTAATTGAGCTTCATAGTAAACAAAAATTAAAAATATTTGGTATTTCATCTTTGACATTGTGATCAATTTATCACTTACCCTTCCAGAGAACCTGAACTCGCCCTCATTTTTGTAGGTTTTGTATTTCTCCATTTTCAGTTATCAGTGTTGTGTTGTGTGTTCCATGTTTGTCTTTCGCTTCATTTTGTTGCCCATGGTCTTCTCTGTCTTCTGACAGTTAAGTTATCAAGCAAATAACCATTATCAATTGGTAAATCAAGGGACATTACTCTATTGATTACTTCATTCAGTGATCAAAGTCTATTTCACATCTATTTTACATTTTATTCAATTTTTTGAAAATTCATATCTTATGGGGTTTCCTAAGTCTTTAGTTGTTCAACTTGACCTTTTCCAAATGATAGTCTATCTAATTTTGATGAACTTTGCCAGAGATGATTGAAAATTAATATTCCAAATGGTGAAACCTTTAATGGGGTTCATGGGGTTTAGGCATCCATAACTTTCTTTGTGCATTAGTAAGTTATGGGAAGTTATATAGTGATGATTTCAGTCCATATGTGAAAACTTTTGTCTGGAAAAAATCTACATCTTCAGGAAGTTTTAGGTCGATCTGGGTCATTTTGAAGTGATTGACATTTGATAACTTATATCAGTTACTGCTTGATAACTGGATTACGTTACTTCACTGATAACTTAAATATGTTCCACCCCTGACTGCTGATGAGCCAATATGTTCATTGTATAGTAGAAGCACCATGAGACTAATTTCATGGATTCCATTTTGCTTTGCTTAAATAAAAGCAAGCAGAACATTAAACAAGTATTCATGTACTTGTTTTTCAGGGCTAAAACAAAATGTACAAATATATCTCTTTGTATTATATTGCATTTTTGGTGTAAAAAAAAATCATTGAGATTGTCATAAACCCACTCCTTCCTTCATACAGATTTTTTGGCAATGTTTTAACAATGACATTTTAATTCAGATAGCATTGACAGTGGCATCCCACTATCCATAACTTTCCCAAGTTTACAAAACTAAATACTCGCTCTACATTCAAATCACAGTTCCTTCTCTCTTCCATATTTTACACAGTCCATTGTATTTTCATTGCTGGTTTGTTGTTCCAAGACAAGAATATTTTCATTAAGCCTAAAGAACTACATGTATTATTGAATTCTTTGTGAAGGGACATGAAAGGTTTAACATATTATCTATCAGACTTAAGTGACTCGCAGAATTTGTAATTTTTTTCATCTTACTTAATGTCTGAAATTTTTGATAAGACATTAACTTTTTTCTGCTGTAACATATCACAGACTTTCATGACTGTGCAGTTTGTTTTTTCTGTTATCTCAATATTTTACCTCAAAATTTAAAGAAACAAGATGGGGAATTATAATTTGAAAGCAGCCTTATTCCAGATTATTTCAATAATGGTAAAAAGAAGAAAAAGCTTGTGGGAGATGAACTCCAACTTTGCTTTGAGTTTTTCTACATATATATTGATGAATGAATCAATATTAAATTTCCTGAATGAATCTCAGGCTGTTAATAAATTTAATATATATTTTTATTCTGTTGCTGGACATTTTTTGGATTTGTATTGTTTGATTAAAATTCCTGGATAATCGAAAGTCTACATGCATTAGTTAGGAGTTTTTAGTCAGTCATCATTTAAACTTTGACTTTAAGGAAAAACATTACTTATTGTATTATATTCAACTCATGTTTCATCTCTAGGATATTTAATGCTGGTTCAGTAATCTGAAAACTAATAGAAGAACTGAAATCAACTTTCACAGACCTCATATTATTTTTGCAAAAATTCTGTGTTTATTAATGGTGAAGTAAAATTTTTGAACTTTTTTTTCAGACCATATTGGAGGTGTTACTATAGCAACACAGATGCAATAATTTATGTAGTAGATAGTATGGATAGAGAGAGAATGGGTATTTCAAAACAAGAATTATTTTCTATGTTGGAGGTAAATACATACAAACATGTACTACAGAACACACAAAGAGATTTCAGTGAAAAACTCCAAAGCTGGTGAAATTTTGCCAACTTTCTTCGAATTTCATTTGCAATCTCCCAGGTGAGACAGAGTGTTTTTTACACAAAACTCCATAAGTGTAAAGTAAAAACTCCAAAGCTGGTGACATTTCTTTGACCTTTTATAATTTTCTACCAACATGATACATTGTACAAAACCCTCTGTGTGTACTGCTGTAAGGCTGTTCCTTGGTCCAATAAAACCATTCCCCTCTGCCTGTTGTATTTCTGAGATGCAAGCACATGTAAAACAGATAATTTTTAATGAAAGTAAAAGGCAGTGAAGTGGAATGTGTCTTTTCTTTTTCATGTTTAAAGGATATAAAAAATAATAAGCCTCACACACATGACATAGATATGACTAAAAATCTGGCAAAATGGAGACAAACCTTATGTCAAAAATTGCATAATCCATTGCTTTTAAGGATGTTCGCTACTCAATTTGAAAATGAATAGCTTTTTAAAAGACTGACATAAATATGTAGTGCTTTACACTAAAAGATAAAAGACCAGAAAAAAATTATCGGTCAATGTGCTACTTTTTGAGATATAAGGCTTTGAAAATTTGGCGGGAAAACAAATTC
>JAULBM010048125.1:0-10607 GCA_032357055.1 Geukensia granosissima | reverse complement strand
TGCAATTATATAAGGATCTAATAAAATTATTATATTTTTTTAAAAATTTTTTTTTTTTTTTTTTGCAAAAATTGATCGATTAACATATACCTATGCTCCGTATTTTGGTGCTCCTCGTCATATCCGGAAGATCCCCCACACATTTTTTATTCATATCATAACGTTATAATTTAGAGCGATTGGTAGCTGAGCTATGATCTTGTCTGAATCATCGCGCAATTTATTTCAGTAACTATACATATATTTAACATTTATTCACATTTTTAGGAATGTTAGAGTAAAGACTGGTATATTAGTAACGTTTTCTACATAAATATATATTGACTGATGAATGAAACTTACTGAAGGTACGGGAGACCATAAAAGAAATATTTATTATAATTTACACTGTTTATGTAGATTTTCAACTAGCATCTTTGCTATTTAAGGGTCTTTCCACCTGTATCTTGCTAGACAAAGGTTTCGCCCCAGAGCTGTCTCCCTTTTTACATGATGAACTATACACTCGGACTATTGATCATTTTCGTTTTAGCCAGGAAAAGACTTTTTTTATTTTATCCTTAAACAACTAAAGACTTCAAGAGTGTAGATTTTTCCTATAGTAGGTTTTCCTGAAATAACCATGCCAACCATGGATACGAAACATTCTATTTAATGAGTTCCCAAAAGGAAACCATTAAAATTAAGTTTTGGGATGTTTTATTCATAATAAAATCTTAACAATGTTAAATAATTTGAATTCTGAGATAAGCCTCAGCTTTCTTCTTTCTTTGTGATGTTGTTGTTGAAAGGTCTCCTTGAAATGCGAATCATGCTTATCAGAATTCAACTTATTTGAGAAAGATCTTTCAAACATTCTTGATAAAATTCACTCTACTGTTAAATTGGGTCAATCTGTCTGTTTTTAACTACGAAAACATAAAAAAGGAGATGTGGTATGATTGACTATAAGACAGCAATCCAAAAACGTGAAAATTTCAAATATCTACTGGTTGCCACAAAGCCTTCAAAAATGAACACATATCCACACACTATGACAATCTGTAAAAAGCCACAAAAATAAAAAATGATGATATTTATATGTACCAAAACGTCTGGAATATATTCCATATTCATTCTTACCATGTAAAACAAGAAACATTAAATAAGAAAGTTAAACGTGTTTGTGAGTACTCAACCCTCACCAAAACCTGAGACATTGGTGTAAAAACGACATAAAAACTAACTGCGTAAAATTTAAATTTTGAAGTTGATACATTGCACAAAAACATTGACTAATAAAACAAGAAAAAACAAGATGGTACGCACCGACCTCGAAAAAGTTCTCTCGGCAGCTAGTTCAATATCCAAACACAGTTGATAACAAACCAGGTTTTCTTAAGCTAACATAGCAATCAATACACGTCCGACTGGATTAAGTGTGAATGTATAATTAATAGCCAAAGAAAACAAGGTATTTTGCAGGTTCAAAAATTGAAAGGTATCGACATCATGAAGGACAAACTTTTAACAATGGACTATCATTAGTTTTAATGTAAATTACTGAACAGAGACTCAACGTTGATACAAAAGAAACAATATTGAGAACATTAATCTTATTTAATTACCTCATTTCAATAGAAGTTTGGGTGTGATATCCCGTTTTTTATCAATTGTCTGAAGGTGCAACCATACTCTAGAATTACAATGTTTATCTTTATATTAAGGATAGAATTTAATTAATGTTTAAACTAATTTATGGTAACATGTTCAAACTAATTTATGGTAACAAAATTAAGTATTTCGTGCACAAAATCTAAAGATCACCATTTAAAATTAGACGCGTTTTCTTATCAAATAAAAATGAGCCATACTATTTAAAACATTCCTTTCATCTTTGATATCTTTTAAAAAAATGTCAAATGTGTAATGAACCTAGCTCTTTACCCTTTTAATCTTTTGTTATTGAGAATAATATCATTAATGATGTTAATTCCAAGTATCCACGTATGTAGAAATATTTTATCTTAAAGATTTTGATTAGATAGTTCACCGATGACTTCCCAAATGATAAACTTTTCGCATAGTATAAATACTCATGAGTTAATATGAAAAATGATGCATTATTAACATGGAAAACAAAACGATCGGTCCCGGCAACTACATTAACCCGATCAAAAACGAAGATGTAATTCTAACTATAACTTTTTCTACTTTATCTATACTGGGCGCTGTGGCTGTAATAATCGACCAATGCCGTAGGTGCAAAAAAGAAAAAATAAGTGAATACCGTCATTTGCTTATATGGCTGACTTTTGCAGATATGGGAAACGCTGTCGGAATGCTGATGGGAGCCGTCCGTTTCCAATTCTCAGATGACCGAACAGTTGGGCGCGTGCTAGCATGTCATACTAAGGAGGAAAAGGGATGTCTTGTCCAAAGTTTAGTATGAGTTCATTCTTCTGGACAACGTTTATTGCTTTCCATTTATGGTGGACATTCGATAATACATTTTTACCAAATTGCAGAAGGATTGTTTTCGTCGCATATCATATTGCTGGCTGGGGAATCCCTGGTAAGTCATCGCACAATTCCTAGTCACGTAGTCCTCCTTTAAACCTGTATCTAATCATTATACTATAACATGCATAATATATGTTATGCTTTTGTGGCCAACTTAAATTATATGTGTTATTCCGGCTTTGTATTTAATGGAAATTGCATACAATTATCTGCCTCTTAATTTGTCTATGGAGATTGAAGTTGAGAGCACGCTAAAGATTGACTTAGATAAAGCATATTCCATGATATCAAGGGACAGAATTTTAGCGGGGGACGATATTTTGATAATTAAAAAGAAATCTCTCAACCTGTAACAATATTGACATTTCTTATATCAATATAATTATAAAGGGGAGCAGGTATCTTTCTGATGCTTTAGACCTTGTTATACTCAAATGAACACAGAAATTACACACATGTAATTCTTAAAGGTCAAAACATGTCAGTTTAACATTTTTTACCAGATAGTCTTTGAAACCTGTGCAAGCCTTAAAAATTGATGAATTTTATTTTCAGAAAATGTTGAAGTTAAAATTCTACTGTCAATCATGTCACATCTCCTATTTTTATATTGAATGCATGGTTCTCAATACGTTTTTAGTATGTTCATGTTCTATTACATATATATACGTGTAATTATCTTTGTATTTTGATCTTTTAAATAGTTTAAATTTAGACTGATTATCTTAAGTCAGATATAACATAAAAGTTAATCCACATCACCTTGGTGATAAGGAGACAAAAATTCAAATTCAAATTCAAATTCTTTATTAAGCCTAATCAAAGGGCCCGAACGGACATAACAAATCAGTAACATGCACTCACAGATTTATACTTAACACAATAATTATTGACTTATTCGAAAGTAATTAGTGACAATACAAGTTGGACATTAACATGAAAAAGTTGTTGGGAGTCAGCAAAGACAGTGGTACATCTTTATATATTTATATAAATATAAAGAGAGATAACTCAATTTTAGTGTGTTTTCCTGACCAAGTAATTATTTTCAATAAAGGCAGTTAATAAATATAAAAATTGTATGTCCTCATTATTCATAACCCACATAAAAAGGGATGAAATATCTAGATGACAAACATTAGGATAATTATCAAGAATAGTTTTGCAGAATATTTCACGTGTCTTGTCATAAAGGGGACATACAAACAAAAAGTGCATCTCGACTTCTACTAAACCAAGAGCACAATACTGACAGACTCTATCACATCGAGGTAGTATCTGATTGTTACCTTGGGATTATTTTATTCTTTCGTACCTCAAAAGACTTGGGCATGACTGTCAATTACAATCTGGGCTTAATACAAGTAACTGTCGACAAAAGAGTCTTGCATTTTCTCCACCCTTGTAGAGCTACACTCATTCATTTTTCATGGGAATACCAAAATAGGCAATATTAGAAACCGATCCCAAGTCAGTTATTACACTACAAGGACACTTTTCCTTGCTCCCGTAAGACGTTTTTTGCCATTAATATGCCGTAAATTTTACCACGTGACATTAAGAATAACGTGACCTACATCCCGGAAATGGGCTATTCTAAATCAATCTCAAATAATCATAACTTGATATTCTTATTAAAATTAAATACATGTATCTGTATCTGAATGAAGGATGATAAAACATTATTTTGACATCACATCATGCTCGTCTGTCCATCCCAGGTTTATTACATATGAAATAAATTATATTTCAGCTCTCATTACAATAATTGCAGTCAGCAGATATGCACTTGGGTCAGACCTATCAGTTGGTTCTGGTGCCTGGTGTTGGATATCAGCCTGTTTAGAACCCACGGAAAGAACCCTATGGATGACATTTTCTGGCAAATTATGGGAAATATTGATGTATTTTTCATGTTGTGGATTTTACTTTCATCTTAAACTAAAGCAATGTCAAAAACGTAATAGGAAGGTATAGTGTATGAATTTAAGAGGAGGGAGCGAAAGATAACAGAAGTGCAAGACAAAATGGGAAAATCGACAGCCACGGCAATCTCGAGAACACAAACAAGACGGAACATGACATATATACATTTAAAACTAAAAACACAAAACTATGAACAATGCAGACCCTACCAAAAACCAGTGTGAATTCAGGTGGTCCGGAAGGGTAAGCCTCTTTATAGACACCCGTCGCAATACTATCCATTTTGTAATTCGGTTTAAGTCATTTCTTTAATTGGATCACAACCTAAAGGCTGGAGGTTGTGATTACCATTCAATTACCAATGATTTAGTAATTAGAGCCCCGGTAAATGTGTGTATATCCCCTTTTTAATGATCCCACGTTATTGACTAATACACAAATTGTCTTAAATTTTACATATACTATATAGTATTGTTCTCTGTTGTTTATCGTTTGTCATAATGTATATATTTATGTGTTGCCATAGCATGTATTTAATGCTTTTGCAATAAACTATATTCAATTACAAAATTACAAGCATCATAACTTTAATTATAATTAATATTTAATGACTTTAATTATAATTAATATTTAATGACTTTAATTATAATTAATATTTAATGAATTTAATTATAATTAATATTTAATGACTTTAATTATAATTTATACTTAATGTCTTAATGGTCCAATTTTTAAAGCCTGTGCACCTCTGCAAAACCACTGTGCGCCTGAACAATTCTTTATATTATATTTGTATGTAATGTTAAAAGACTGAATTTTATCAGAAAATTCTCAATTACTGGTTAAAAATTTTGGATGACCCACAACTAATGTTTCAATATGTGTGAATTTACAAAATTTTACTTGTACAAGAAAATTTCCAAAAAAGGTAAAATGACCTTTACGTAAACATGTAAAATTAATTAACTTGAACAGGTAAAAACTATTTATTTGTACAAGTTGGATCCCAGACTGACTATTGGAATCCCTCAAATCATCTACATAAACACCATGTATTGTAAGTTTTCACTCTTGTAAGTATTGTATTGTAAGTTTGCACTCTTTTTTAAAATAGAACAGTCTAATGATTGATTGATTGATTGGATGTTGCTTAACTTCAAGCAGCTAATATTTCACACATAATTCCTATGAGAGCAAATTGATGAATGAATCCTGCCTTTGTATTTGACTGACATGCTCAGACCGATTTTTCATGTGCTAGCTCATGAAAGGAACAATCCACAGGAAGACATGCCACTTTATCCAGACTAACTATTCTGACTATGGGTAAAAAGCATTCTTTGCTCTTACTTCTAAATGCTGTCGGCTTAGCCCAGAAGCAGGAAATACCAATACTAAAATAATCTTAATTTTTCGGTATTCTGGTAGGTAATTGGATTTTTTTTTCATTGATTCAGGTAAAAGTTTTCAAAATTGGTACTGCTTTGTCAAATCTAATTAGATGTTGCCAAAAGTAGTTCAAATGCTTCTCAATGTTGAGAACAGATCCTTCAGGATAAAATTTAGTTTTTTTTTTAATGTTTTGGTTAACTCTGAGGTTAAGTTTTTTTCAGTTTAATATTTTGGCAGATCTTTGTAGATGATAAAAAAAACTTGCTAAGGATGTTCTTTATGCTTTATTTTATTTTATCATCCACATTGAAAATTGGAAAAAAATATTTATTTTTCCACATTTTGATGGATAATTGGACTTTGTCAAATAATATAAGATATTGTGGAATGTGGCTCAAGTGCTTCCTTCAGAATAAAATTTAAAAATTTTCCCCAAAGTTTTATAAGTTTTGACTGATAATTGGACTTCTGCTTTTTACAAAATTTTGGTTAACCCTTATTTTAAGTTATTTTTAATTTCAATAGCTTTGTAAAATCTTTATGGATATTTATGAATTTTACCAGGGAGCTTCCTTTGTCTCAGAGCATATTCATATCATACAGACTTAAATTTCGAAATTTAAAAAAAAATAAAAAAAGAATACTTCATTTACTGGCAATTGTTAGAGCAGGCGAGACACCAGGTTCTGATGGAACTGTACAAATTTTTTTAAATACTTGTGGTTGAGAGTAATTTTTCAATTTTTTATTAAACAAATGTATTGTAAATATGATCTTATCTTGAATTTTTAAGTGTTTCATAATTCAATTTATGGCTGGGTATTGATTGAATGTTTCACTTGAATTTGTACATTGTGTTTTATTTTGTCAATCAATTTGTGACACTAAATAAATTTATTATTACTGTTATTAAAAATGTTATTTTCAAAGTCAAAATGTCCAACAAATCAATTTGAAATATATAAATATCATGAATGTAAGACAAATATTATTAACTTTTTCATTAAATAAATACCTTCTTATTCTGTCAAACCAATGACCTTCCCTCCATCCTAAGATATGTGTATCAGCCAGTATCATGACCTTAAGGGGAGGTGACCTCATTTCTCCAATGGTTCCTTCAGCTTGTTGGTGGGGTAATGTTGGCCATTTACAAAGCAGTAAAACAAAGAAATAATGTAAATATTCACAATAAAACATTAACAGGAAGACTAAAACAATAAATCGGATAATTTTGTTGGTCCGAAAGTAGAAGCAAAATATACCCGGAAGCTGGCAAACTATGTATGCCATTTTGTCAAGAGAACTGTTGCCAGTTCTGATATTCATCTGTTATCTTATCTTCATATTCACAGCATTCAATCTGAAAATATATATGTAAATATATCAAAAATATCTGGTAGCCACATGGTAAACATTTAAATACAATCAAGTGAAACACTCAAAACAATTAGACTTGGCTTGACATGAACACTGTATGGAAAAAGGTAATACTGGAAAATAATTGAATATCATGCCTATATTCACTATTTATATTTTGGCAAAAACAAGAAGCGGTACATGCACATAGACTGTTATAACTATAGCTAAATAAAAGCAAGGGACAGAAAAGAGTGAATATGAATTATGTAGATGTAATTTCTGGCACATTACATGAAGTGAATTGAAATCTGATATTCAGCAGACATGTACACATATATTGAACATCTAGTTGTTTAATTTTTTCAGCGAACCACTATTGGCATCAACATAGTCATAGGGAAAGTGGCCATATTTTTCAGCTGGATAAAGCAAAAAAATTCAAACAGCTGCTGAACAAATATTTGTCATTTCAGGGATTTGGATCAATGAAATACTTTCTAGAATGTCTTGTTTGCCCTCATCTGCTTTGAATCTACTTTTCAAAATGCAAAATGTCTGATTTTAAAAAGTCTTCATATCAAATGATTTTCTGTTCAGTATGCATACTGGAATAATTTTATGAATGAATTTTAAAGTCTTTACTTGCCTGATAACCTCTCTTAAATGTCTTATTGATGATGTTGACAATATAAACTGATGTCATTGAGAGCATATTTTCCTTTCAAAATCCAACTAAAAATGGCCTCAGTTATTGTTATGATGCCGATGGAAGATCACAAAAAAAATAATAATAAACAAAGACCTGGCATAGCTCTAAGTGATAAATTGACCCATTCCAGTTATGTCATAATAATCTCCCCTGAATTACAATTATGGCTATGCCATGTATGCTAACATAACAGTCCAGAGTGTTTTTGATTAATTATTAAAATTTTTACCTGTATACCTAATTAAATCATACCAATTATGAGAGACAGTATGTAAAATTACCCTCAGGCAGTTATCTTTTTTAATCAGCTGCACAGGCGTTGTTTATTAGCACAATATACAAAAACGATTAGTGGAAATTTCATAGGATCTAATATAGTTGACAGTTGTAATTTTAAATCAAGGGGGCAATTCAGTGCAAATTGGAAACTGTTCGATTCTTTCCATACAGCAGTACAGGTAACTGTAACAATACACAAATACATAGTGGATTCTACTGAACATATCTGAATATATCAGTAAAAAGCTGTCAGTTCCAATCTAAGACTTTCTCATTTTGCATCCCCCCCCAAAAAAAAAAAACAAAAAAAACTGTAACTAAGTCAGGAGCGCAGCATCAGTAAAAGGGTTAATTCTTTCTTTTTTGATTAAAGGAGAAGACCATGTTTTTTTAAAAGTTGTAAATATTAAAGCTTATCAGTCAATTGGTCATGAAAATCAAATATAAAAATATCAATCTGCCATTTTTACTATTTAAATCACTGTTCTGAAATAATGGTTTTTGAATTTCCCGCCCCAATGTGCGCTGCCATGATTGGTTTAGTTGTGATGTCACGAAGTCGGTTTGTAAAGTGAAAGTGAATAAGTTAACATTTGATAATTGTGTATGATGTCTAGAGAAAGTGAAAATTTGTGACTTGCTCCATGTAATTTGAAGCCAGAATTAAGAGAGAAAGAGATCGATGAACTACGTAGTAAGATGTCTGAATGCAGTAACGGAGGAAGAGATTTGCAGCTCAAGGACTGGTGTTTTTGTCACAATTGTGAAGAAATGGATACTGTCAGCACGTTTTATCAGATCAGGGATGACAAAAATCTTTTAAAACATTTCCCTTTTTCATTTGTGCAGTATGTTTAAAAGCCTGATGGTATGGCATGATTTTGAAATGAACTAGTTAAAAATTGACGGATCAAATTCTTTGTTTACATGTCCAGCATCAGTTACAAATCAACTTAGTGACGTCACATGATAATCAGAAGCTATCGGCTATAATCAATTAAATTATCACCATCGATGCCTTACTAGCAGGAGAGTTCTACAAGATGGCTATCTACATGAAATTTGAAGATTTCGATTTTTGCACAGCCTTGTGCAGTTTATGCAAGGACTTTTTGTATTAAAAGTTATTTATCTTTATTCACATAGGATGATAGGCATGATTTCTTGTAGGAAGCCAACTTATTACAAAGGTGATCATTCCCTTTAACAAGAGACAATTATTTGCCAGATGTCAACATGGTCAAAGTCCAGGTTACAGTTTCAATGCCACGGGTTTTTGCTCCCTCTTTTCTTTTTACATTAATTTATCATTACATTGCAACTGGGAAGTTGTTTTCAACAAGTACATGTAATTGATTAAACCTTAAAACTTACATTTTAAGACAAAATATGATTGAATTTGTTTCATACCATGGGCGCTGACATTTTAAAATTTTAAATGCACAAAGTTTACCGGATTTTTTTCCGGAGATAATTACACCAAGCACCGACGAGTTATAATAAGATAAAACACAGCATCGGACAATTGGCCCAAAGAGTTAGGTGTGAATAGTTTTTTTTTCAATTGATCATGTTAGTCGCCATAACTGGAATATATTTTCAACACCAAAACTGTTAGAACTTGGAAATAAAATAACATAGGATGACCGGTAGCGATAGACATACGTTACAGTTGCCATCGTCTTTCTTTAGAAAAGACACTATATATATTTATAATCATTCAAATTATGTTTCTATTCAATTTATTTCTGAATGAAATAGACATTGGCATCTGATGTGTGTACTGTACAATTTACATTATGTTTCATTTGTCTTTAAACATTCATGCATGCAAAATCTGCATGGGATTAATAAACAAAAGTATAATCTGCCGGGGCATGCTGCAGAGTCCACCAGCTGCTTTTTCTAGTTTTGACAGTATACATCTTCTCAACTGTAATCCAGGTGAGCAATCACAGGCTCCTGGGAGCCTCTAGTTTGTTAAGGATTTTCACAAAGACTGGTATTCCACCTTTGCTGAATACCTTATAAAGAACGGTAGATTTGTAAATTCCTTCTGTTTTTCTTGTGGCGGGATGGAGTGCAATCATTCAGGCTGTCATTTACCCCCTATCTTTTTTTGTTTTCATATCTATAACACGGTCCTTGGTCACATTCAAGTTTCAGCAAAGTAAGATATTTTATCAGGAAGATCAGATGGTCTCAACTGATATTCGGCGTGTAAAAATTATGCTCAGTGGACGAGAAGAACGTCTTATTATATTGGTCTCCACACGTTCCTCTCAATAGTATCTGGGATATGTGGCTCGGGTCAATATTTCACGAGCGTCGCTGTCCCATCTTAGCTGTGCTCGACTGGATTTTTGAGCGATTTCTTTGTTGAAACATAGTCAACTTGTGCCAAGGTGTGAGAGAAATGTAACAATAGAACATTTAT
>JAULBM010048103.1:7500-10607 GCA_032357055.1 Geukensia granosissima | reverse complement strand
GTTAAAATTCTACGGTCACTTGGTGGGTGGCTGTCTCATGGACAATCATGCCACATCTCCTATTTTTATATAACACTTTGTTGATGCATCGTCATATCCATATATCCCAGCTGGCGGATATCGTTAATTTATTGGTTAATTTGGACAAACCCAGCTTCACATGTTACGTGTGCCAGAGGACCAAATTTATAAACAAGCACATTAAATTTTGCCACAGAAGGTATTTATTTCGTTCTATATGTATTACTCAATGCAGAAAATATAAATCTTCTTGTACGGACACGAGCTCGTGGCTGTTTTGCTGACCGTTGCCGAATAGATTATCAAATACAAATACAATAATAATTTTATCGGGCATTATAAATTTAGGTCTATGAAATTAATCAAACAATGTCGTAATTCGTCCGACAGATCAGTTTGATTTTTAAGTCGACCTAATCGGGGCTCTATATATTTGAATTTACACCGACCTTATGTTACCTTTCGCTTTTTTGTTATTACGACCCGAGCAGACATTTAAAACTGATTTTTGTCTCATTCAATATATTTAAAGTTCTACAACAACACAATTTATACTTAGTTGGACGACTGCCAGTATTTCCCAGGATAGGTTTATTTGTCATGGATTTTCATTCACAAATTGTTCGTTCCCCAAAAAAGACAGGAGCGTAAAAATGATAAAATTCGTATAGTGCAGCTCTTAACGCATAAGCTAAAACTTATTTCCGAGACATTTCCTAAACATTATAGTAATGTCTTGTATATAAAATTAATAATAAATGTATGTTTTTGTAAACAAATTGTTAACAAATTAGACGCAAGCGGAGCATAAATGCTAACAAATTTTCGGCCAAAACGTTATTTTTGTCAACAAGCGCTTTATACGTAGAGAAATTCGATAATTTGGTCTGAGACTTACTACAAAACACAAAAGCAATCTCTACATTTGATAAAATTGTAAATGAAGCTATATATATCATATCCTTTCTTATAGTAAGGGTAAAATAACAGCCAATACATTGAAGGTTTCAGTCCAGTCTAGAGTACCCATGCGTGAACTCAAAAGTGCCTAGACCAAAGAAACGAGACAAATTTGAAACAAACTAAAAGATAAAACACAAAGGGGAACAAAAGCTTGAGATCCACAAACTTATCGCTTTTGACGAAACTACACGTAAAACATATATAAGAAAGACATGCAGACAGCTTCCCAAGTATTTATTTCACTAGACATGCCATTTTCAAAAAGTTCTGATTTTTTAATGTATTTTAATGTTTTATTATCAAAGACATTGTCTTTCTTCACATAATATTTCTTCTGCTTTTCTTTCAATGTTTAGCATTATTGACACAACCAAAACCAAATTTCTGTTCGTTGTTTATATATCAATTTTTAAGTACCATACCGTTTTTGGCCTATAAGTGTGTAATTTTTCTTTTTTTTTAAAGCAAGACAGCTGAAACTACTCAATGCAACAAGATTTGATTGCATATATTTTCGCAATCCGATTAAAATCAAATCTTGGTCAATTCAAACCAACGCTTCCAACATCCTTGAAGCGGAGATTTCATTGGCAATCTAATTAAAATCACAAAAAACAAATAGGGAGAGCAAGTGCGCATATCTAATTTCTATATTGATTGTTTCATTGGCTGACATAAAAGGTCATCAGGACAGAAATGAGACTCTTCAGATCTTGGTTTGAGAACGTAGTGAGCAAATTTACCAAGATCTGATTTTAATCGGATTGAGAATTTCGCACAACTTTCGTTCATTTGAATATACATTTGATATAACCGTTTAAAATCGCTTCACTAACAGGATATCTAATAAAGATTAATTTGGTATTACTGGTGAAACATATACAAGGGAATTGGTCATATTTTTTGTAAGCATAAGATCAAAATTTCTGAGGTTACATTTGCACCTAATAAGGACATCTATAAGTCCTCAATCTGATTAAAATCAGATCTTGTTAGAATTATTCAATACGTACTTAAAGAAAAAATCTGACAAAGCTCCATTCTACTTTCTACTTTCTGTTCTTATGACCGTTTCGGGATCCTCGGGATTTGTCATATATATCAGGGCTTCCAAAATCTTGGAAGCGGAGAAGAGTTCATTTGCCGACATTAGAACCGAAAGTAAATGGAGCGTCGTCAGTCCTTGGTTGAAACTGGGACTAAAAAACACAATTGTGCAATTTTAGTCCCAGGTTGAAAACGTACAGTGAACATTTTACGAAAATCGGCTGGTTAAAATAATCAGAATTATAGAAGTCTCGCGTATCTAAATTCCAGACGAACGTTTCACAAAAAGTCGGAAGACTTATGACTACTTGCAAGTCCCGTATAACGTGTGTAAGTTAAGACCACTGGTAACACGACCTTTTGTGAAACGGTCACCAGCTGTCTTGAACAGTACCAAATATTAGGATTGCTGAGCATACCTCATTTATTATCTCTTACATACATATGTAGGTAAATATTTGTACAAACAATCAATCCTGTCTTACACAATACCCCATACAGCGATAATATAATAATTTACTCATGAATGAATCAATGGATTTAACTGTCGTTATCAGCTAGGTCAAAACACACCTTTTCTTTTTGTTCTTGCTTTAAATGTGTCTGTAACCTGAAACAAAATATGGAGCAACAGAGTTCTAATTCCAGGCACATAATATCCTTACCCCGACACGATGAATTTTCACGTTTTAAAACCTTTATTATTTCATTTTGTTTTGTTAATGACAAACCCAAATATTATTGAATACCCCTATGAAGAGCTTTTAATTACTCGTAAACGTATATCGCAGCAATTTTCCAGAATAGTTGGTGACGGCTATTGACTCTTTTTCTAAAGTAAAAATAAGATATGTAATTATGCACGTATGTAAAGAATTTTACGAATAAGTGGTATTTGTTATTTTGTGACATCTGTGCTTAATAAATTGAGAACATTATATGACAGGCTATATGGAGAATGGATAGTAAAAAGACACAACATATAGGTTATTGCTGATATTCAATGATTTCAAATGATTTGGCACAAACAAAAAAATAATCTTAAAATTGATTGTGAAGTCGCAAGGCCGTAGCCG
>JAULBM010048103.1:0-5000 GCA_032357055.1 Geukensia granosissima | reverse complement strand
AAATGTCAGAGAGGTTGCACTCCAACCACGAGAAAAACTAAGGAATTTACAAATCTAAAGAGGTCTCCACAAGGATTACAACAAGGATGGAATACCACTCTAAATCACCCCAAATAAAAATCGTGTAAGTGTAAAATAATACTGCTCTTACCTGAATATTTTTTTAAAATGAACATTAACAGAACAATTAACACAAAGACAAATTCTGACTTGGGCACACGAGACATATGGTAGGGTTAAACTTGTTGAGTGAAATCGCTTCCTACTCCTGTCTTGCGGAATTGGTAAAATGTTCTACATAGATTAATTGGGATGTATGCTCCCCAATTTTTTCTTAAGTTGTATAGTTCATTTTAATATAACAGAATGTCTCCCGAAAATACTCTTCAACCCTTTTGGCATATGTGTATTTGCAGCCTATCAGTTTGATTGTA
This sequence comes from Geukensia granosissima, assembly GCA_032357055.1. NCBI lineage: Eukaryota > Metazoa > Mollusca > Bivalvia > Mytilida > Mytilidae > Geukensia > Geukensia granosissima. The sequence continues at coordinate 4,566 of JAULBM010048103.1, read as the reverse complement.
ATTCGATTTTTTTATTCCTTTCTCTAAATCATTCCTATATTAAATTATCTTGAGAGTGCCCATTGCTGTTGTTGACCAAATCTTTTTGCGGTCGTATTATGGTATGATGCTGCCGTCGTCGTCGTCGGCGTCGTCGTTAGGCGTCTGTAGACAGGTTGGTTTCCGCATGATAACTTTTGTTCTAGTCAGTCAATCCTTTTAATATTTAAGGACATAGATAATTGGTTCTAAAAAAGGTTGGTATTGATTTTCGTGGATCTAGCCCGACCCGTTTTTTTGGGAGGGACCAAAAGAGGTTTTTCTTAGAAATAAGTTTCTTGATGATTAAGAAAGCACCATTTAGATAACTAATTGAAATTATTTGGGAAAATTTCTTTCTTAAGTATATATGTAACTATACAATATGTGCATTTCCTTCAGACCCAGCAACTCGGCTAAAGCGTCCCCGACGCCATTTGATTTGTACTTTTCATTCGATTTTGATGGGTTTTTATTTGCATTTGATTCCTCTCAATGAGAGCTTTTAGCATTATGTCAACGGATTTTCTCTATCTTTTACCGTTTACGAGTTAAAAGGGGTCAAAGTAGTGGGGGGATTCAATTTCGTATAATATGTGAAAATTTTTTATTGTCATTACGATTTTGATGGTTTTTTCCAAATGAGTCCTTATGAAAAAATTAACAACGTGACACCAGTTTTGAGGATAATATGCATCTTTTATCCAGTCATATCACTTTGTCCAGCACTTTACAGTGTCCAGCTCTATACCTTGTCTAACACATTACTGTGTCCAGCACTTTATTGTGTGCAACAAAATACTGTGTCCACATTTACCCAAAGGTTCATTTGTTCACCTTTCACATGTCAACATGCAGCGGTCGTATATATCATGCTGCGCTTGCGAAGCACCTAAGTTATCTTGTGTGTTAATGTCGGGCAATATATCGGTGACAGTTTTTTCTGGGAATACATTATGTAATCCTGGTGTTTTATTTTGTGATTACTTCAACAAATGACAAATAGTATAACGCATAGGTCGTTTCGTTACTGGGGGCCGACCTAATCTTGCTGTTAGGAAGGGGATTTTGGTTCGTTTTTTTAATAAAGATAACCAGTGATATTCAACACTCAACCTTTCCATTCACATCCGTTTTTCACGTTTTCTGGGACATAACTTAATGTAGCGGGTCCCATATGTTCGAGTGGACCCGCTAACAGAGGATATCCGAGGAGAACCGGGCCGGACTCTCACACAACCCTTCTTGGCCGTGTGAAACTCCGCAATGTTTATTATTGAAAAGCAGGCTGATGTACAACCTTGTATTTCTACAGCATATCAGATCATTAATCATATCGAAATGCATTGAAATCTCACTATAACAGATAAGAGCGTAAAATTTCGGAATTTCTCTCTTCAATCTCCCCGGTTTTATCAATGACAAACTGTTAAAATATTTTATTAAAAAAACATCGTGAAAAAATAAAAAGCATTTGAGAAATTATGACTGCACCCGATGCGTCTTTTTTGAAAGAACCCCTTTATGCCAAACATAGTTCAACCAAAATTTGACACCCAGAAGGGGTATGAAATATAACAAGTACATTAAGATTATACACATATATTTGCACTATTTACAAAATTATATTTAAGAATAAAAAGAAGAATTGCATCCCAGGGTCGATGCTGCCATAAAATGACCTTGTGTCAAGCAGGGAAACAGACACAAAAAAAATACCGGTAATGATACAGATATCCCTATACCAAAGTCATTTAACTGTAGAAGATAATAGTGGCAGCTGCATAACAAGGTCATTGGGCCAAAACATTTGATATGTAATATTTTTTTTGTTCTTTTGACGTATTTCTATTGCAGTTTACGACATAAGTGGAAACTAAATACACATTTATGAATAATCTCACACGATGAATTCGTTGAAATCATTTGTACATTTATTTTATTGTTTTCAATATTATTTAATTGCACAAAATTATGGCATATTTAAACAATTTTACTCGAACATATTTTCTTAAACCAAAAGAGACCAGTTTCCTGTCATGCATGCATTTATAGAGTAAGATTCGCACTTTTCAGAATGTACGAAAAAACACATTCACAATGCACATCCTTGACTGAGTTGTTATTCCAGTGATAATTTTTAGATTATTTTATTTATTTCTTGAAGGAATAAAAATATTTAGCAACCCATCCTTGGCTTAAAAGGTATGATAAAACTGTTAATTGTTCTGTCACATGTACATTTTTTATATATGCGTATTTATCGCATACACGATTTACTCTGTTTTTCTCGTGGTTGGAGTGCAGTCTCTCTGACATTTACCCCATATCTTTTCATTTTCATATATCTTGTGTAAACGCTTTCTGTGCTGAAAGTATTGATCCTGTCGGTGTGACAACGCTTCAAGCCTGCAAGAGAAGGTTGACAGAAGATGATTTTTTTCACCAAACTGAAAACATATACCGACCATTTTTCGCGTTGTAAATTTTAAATGATCTCATCGCTCGATCAGGACTCTTTCATTTCATTTGAATCCCTGACTTTGTTGTAGATGATTGAATTCTGCTTATCGTTGAAAATGAGGCCTTTATATACTTTAGGGGGTCTAGCCCTATATGGCTTATACTGTACTCCAACCCCGACCCAGACCGCAACTCTAAACCATTCCTAAACACATATATACCACTGCACTAATCAAATTAATCCCATACCCTAACCCTAAACATATCGTAAGAACTGGGTCCCCATAAAGTAAATGAAGGCCGAAAACCGTACAACGACTTCCAGCTGAGGTTTAAGGCACGACATTTTATAGTAGAATTAGGCACATGCATTCACCACATGCATGTGCATTTCAAGTTAATTTGTCCCCAAGCGGGGACCCAAATTGTGACCAAACTTGGCAGGGATGTGAATTGTTTTCTTTAAAAGTTGTCGACCCGAAATACAAAGGCCAGATAAAAGATTATAAATAAGCCCTTTTCCGTGAGAAACTACAAAGCCACTGATTGATTGATCATTATATGGTAATTAATCTACAAATTAAAATTTGACGTGCCTATCAGAAATTCAAGATGGCAGCCACATCCGAGCTTTGTTAAGCATTAAACCCTCATTTTTCTTCTCTTCTAACTTAGTTCCCCCCGAGGGCGGCCAGGGTATAGAAATAGGTCGTTCGGCTTCTCCGCCTTCAGGTAGAACCCCTGCTAAAGGGGCGTCCGTTAGTTCGAGCGGGATGTATAAATACTCGAACTCCGCTTCTCGAAGGTTGTGCCGGGGAAAGAATAGGCACCAGGTATCTCCGTCCTGGAGGCACTAGTCCTCTAAAGGGGGCGTCCCTGATTGTGGGGGGATGTATAAATTCAAAATCCGTCAAGAGGGAGACGTTAAAGACGCCCGTGTTTAGGAAATGCCACGTCTTAAGCACGTTGAAGACTCCTTTGTAACAGCTCATTTGAGTAGTTAGTAGGCGGCCAGTTACAAGGCTAAATTTTTTCCAGTGGCAGTCTAAAAGTCCCTCCCTTACCGATCCTTTGCTCACAGTCTACATATTTTGATTTATTGATTAACTTGCATTGTTTTCGTCCTGAATATGCATGAAATATTTGCCACTGGACGTTAAACAATCAATCAATCTGCTTATTAAGTCAACAACAATTACCGGGGATATAAATCTGTGGTCGACGCTCCCGCTTAACTTTTCGGACACTCATATAGCACGGATTCTACCGAAGATACTGAAAGGCCTAATGTTGTACCCGCCCATTAGAGGGGGTCTTCTTGGTGGTCTTTTTCGGGGGGGGGGGAGGGTACTTATTGGTGGTTTTCGTGACACGAACCATTCCCGACGAAAACTGTCGTTATATTTAATCCTATACCGATTGTGACTAATCTCCTTCGTTTTCAAAGATTTGCTGAATGGTTTAAAAAATGGTTTTCTGTTCTGATGTTTGTCTTTTATTTGATGTATGCTCTTTTTGGTCATGGTCTTGTCTGTCTCAAACTTAACAATTTCTTTCTGGTTTTTTTATTTTATATAATTATTCTTTTTGCTTCTTCGAATTTTTATAAGTAAAATATTTTAACTTATGATTGCAATTCCAATAAGCAATTCAATAAACTTTGAACTTAAAGATCAATATCAATTACAAAGGATATTTGACTTTGAAAATAAGCCGTGACAATTGCAGCTTTCCGTGTATTTTCAGCGAGGTTATAGATTTTAATATTTTCCGGTATATCACAGTGTATAATGTGATTTTCGAGGGGCTTATTGTAGGGCATTTTAAAGACTTGTGATTTACACCGCTTCCGATGCATTTTGAAACTAATAAACTCCTTGTTTTCTCATTTAATCCACACCAATTTGAGGAATAAAAAATATGTGATGGGCAGTTCAGCATAATTCAATGGATAATCCAAAAAGACCTGCTGTAATATGGCTGTTTGGCATGGTCAGTTTGTTGTACTTTGTTTCCGGAATAATGTACTTGTTTGTACCGTTATTGTACGAAGTTGTAGATAAGATATAAAAATATGGAAAATGT
>JAULBM010048092.1:0-10607 GCA_032357055.1 Geukensia granosissima | reverse complement strand
AAGGATCTTGAAATTGAACTTCCAGTTTATGGATTGAGGCTCACGGAACTTTGGCCCTTTGGCAAACACATTTCGCAATGTTTAGGTCACCAGTAATCATGTGGCCGGCAGGATTATATTTGAATGGGGAACTTTCACAAGTGCAGTCCACAGGTTTAGACTTGTAGTCGTCCATGCTGAGATTTTTCAACACGTGTTTGTAGTTGAAAATCTTAGTACACACGGGCGTTTTAATGGACAACTACGGTAATTGTTGACTCTTTAACGAGGAGGTATAATGCTGTCATGGAAAATCACAATACGAGGAGGCTACCTACAGATAACACCTCTACATGAAATAAAAGTACCTAGACTAGACCACGATTTAAAACGACACAGGCACGCATATATATTTATATATAATAAACGTCTTAAATTCCTGAATACTCTACAATATACCTCCCCCGCCTAATCTATGAAACATCAAATGATACAAGGTTCACATGAAATCAAATACAGGTCTGAAAACTAACCTAATAGTGTAAGGGATGAATTTTGTACCTGCAAATTTTTGTCCATCCCTCAGTGGGATTCGAACTCGCACTGCTGTGACATATCTGGCTTCCTTCGCTTGCACTTTGTAGCACCTTAGACCACAAGAATGGAAAACTTACACAAGTGCAGTCCGAAGATTTAGACTTATAGTCGTCCATGCTGAGATTCTTCAACACGTGTTTGTAGTCGAAAATCTTGGTTGCAATAGGTGTGGTATAGTATATGAAATGACTGGTACAGACTGATCTTCAAATCAGGGTAGAGGTCGTCGTGGTTCTGTGTATGTTTTTGCTATGGGCAACAGTGGGACTTGTTACAAACAGGTATGTAACCTGAGCATTTGGACAAGTAGTTATCAATACTTTATGTCAAACTTTTATGGTGTGCGATTTTCGAGCTCAATTTAATTATATATTCGTCTCCGCCTTTGTATTTAACGTAAATAAAAATAAAGAATGACCCCACGGTAAACGGTTCTTGTTTTACATTAACTCGTGGTGTTTAACCTGCTATTGTTTGCCTCTGAATTTCTCTACGGAGGTTAGCTATATTTGTTTTTAGCGGGAGACAGATTAATTTTTAAGAAATGCGCACATTTCTTTCATTCGGACCCTTCAGGATTAATATCAGAATAACTTGTTATAAAATTGCATTCAGGCGTGCCTCAAAGTATTTTTAGCAGGTAATAAATCCTAGTTAGATTACTTAATTATTACGCAACGTTGACAATGTGTACTCCATGTCTCGCGCTAGGGCGTGAAAAAATCACTTCCTTCAAATGAATAGCTAATTTTACAATTAAATATGCCCGTAGAGGATAAAAAACTCGACGCAGGTTAAAATATTCATTATGTTAGATAAAGTATGTATGCAACTTGCTTGCTCTTTTTTCAACCTACAAAATTAAACCTATTTTAAAAGAATATGATACATAGTTTTTTTCCATGGTTCCAACCATCTCTGAGTGTGTAGAGTACACATTCTATACATATGTGACCAAAACCTAGTAATTACAAACTATAAAGGATACAGTAGTGTTCTGACACTCACAAAGGAATTGAGAAATACATTACACAAACGACAGCATCCTTGAGAAATCATAAAGACTCAACACAATATTGAGCCGTTGACAGATTGTATATTCGGTGGAAAATGAAGGACTCAATAAAAGATGTACAGAAATCTACAGATTGTGCAATAAAAGTTTCATAAAATATAGGTTGTTTACAAATGGCACATATTACTCAAATATTAAGAGTCGATCAGTATACATATTTCATATTAAAACCAGTGAATCATATAAATCCAATTTTGTGGAAATAAACGCGTACCATTTCCATTACACCAAAACCTTGAAACTGCCAAGTAATGCTAATTTTAGACTTTTTCGAAGAAGAATTTTCTATATTTACTACTTGATTAAAATTTGTATTTACTATAAATCTATTTGACAAAGACATAATTATATAATGAAATTTCCGTCCTGAATATGCATGAAATATTTGCCACTGGACGTTAAACAACAATCAAACAATCAATCAATATAATGAAATTTGACATATATAGCTATTTCCTTCCTTGTTTGCTAATATATGAATGATTTACCATATAAAATTCATAATCGTGTGGCACTTGCTAAAAATGCATTGTTGTACGTTTTAGTATTTCTTTGTAACATTTATTATAAAAAAAGCATGAACTTGTCCTCTCCTGTGATTGTAATCCCCAAGACAGAATGTACTATGAACAAGGGACATTAATTGTTTGGGATCAATTATTTGTGTATAATCTTTGCTAATGTATTCCTGCAGAAAATCTTTCTTTGACTTTAAAATTATTTCGCATTTAACATGTTTACATAAAACAGAATTTGATTTTAAATCGTGCAGACCTTTCTTTTTTAATTGTTTAAAATTAAGGGGAAACTTATTTTTTTAAAATATCAATAGTTTGTAATATTTCAGTATTTTTATTATTGTTCAACAATTTAGTACAATAATGTAACAAACATTAATGTACATCTGCTCATTATCTTTCCTATTCAAGCTATTTAAAACAAGCCAAGTCATAAATATTGATGTGACCTGTGTTTGATTTTGTATTAATTACTGTCGAGGAGCTTATAACAGATTTTATTATATTTCATTGCCCGTGTAAATCTAAAATTTGTTGGCCATACCCCGTAACCCACAGATGTAGTGTCGTCGACATCTAACTAGGAATGTCGCTGAATAAACTGGTGCTAGGGGCCGTCTTGAACTTACTTTGAGGTGCGAGTTTTTACTCCGTGTTGGAGGCCTCATTGTGACTTTTAGAACACCAATCAAAGTGCTTAGAACTTATTTGTAAATATGAGATATTTGTGTCATATATATCTTACGCCGTATCCCTCTTTTCTATTACATCTTAACGCGTTTATTATGCTTTATCATACACTTAATACTAAATAAAACAAAAATAATATACAATATTAAAAGAATGTTGTCAAATGTCATTGCTGATTTTAAACTTTATCGATTCCTCTTAAAATAAAATTGACGCGTCACAGCTGTAAACTTAGAAACAGAATAAAAGTTAATAATAAAAACTGTTATACTTACTGACGGTGTGTTCGTTTTTTTCAATTGAGCATATACTGCTCACATATATATGTTTGCTTTTATATTTTTGTATCGGTCGTGTTCTGTTTTGTTTTCGTGCACGAAATTACCGAAATAGGATATGCGGTATTGTCAATGAGGCAGCCTTCCAAACAATTATCAACCACAAAGATCTTCAACTTATATTAAGGCCTTTAAAAATAGACAAAGACCAAGATCATTTGACAAGGCTGCAAAGGCCAAATATATAAAGTGATGTCATTATAATGTTAAAAAGACCAATAAATTTAACATTGAAACTGTATATGTCTGACTGTCCCTTTGGTTTTTACGCTTCCTCTAAATTCATAAAGTATTTAAATTTAGAGTCTTATTAATCATCGGAATATCTCTGATGTTGGCTGCTTTCACTGCAAAAGAGGGGGGTGAACGAACTCGCAGAATAGTAAGTATTGCTTTCCATGCAAGGGTGGTGAACGACCTCACAGAATAGAACATATTGCTTTCTCTGCAAAAAAGGGGTGAACGAACTCACAGAATAGTACGTATAGCTTTCGATGTTTTTCGATGTTTTTTGTTGTACCTGACAAAGATGCTACATGTTATAAGCATAATGACAAGACCTAAACGTCAAGTTCAAAATGAAAAAACAAGTTTGATTTCCTTGTACAGCAGTCTAAGAAAGAGAAATATTTCTTCCTGAAATAGCATGTCATCTATAACATTGTTCTTCTTCAAAATAAGAAAACATTTTGATATAAATCCGGCTTTCTGGTTCATGCAGAAAATTCTAAAATACGACAAAGCATCACCTGATGAAAAATCATGTGAAACATATGATAAAACAAAATTACCACTGTTTAATATATATGGTGAATTTAGGTATGATATTTGTACATTTCAAGGAGTAACCACTCTTCATTAGCATTAGAACCAAAACCACAGAATGCCCAAGAACCAAACTTGGCAAAAAAGCGCTGAAAAGAAAACCGAACAGTTATTTTATGGTAACTCTGTTCTTTATTTTTGCAGACAGGATTTAATGTGACAAATGAAACGTTCGTTTTTTTCATATACCAATATCTTCCTAAGAGTAGAAATCAGATTTGTTTATACTTTTCAGTGGACCAACTTATTTAATGGTTGAGGTTTTTTGCCTTTGCTTTGGTTCTTATGCGTCGGATACCAGTTTTATTTAAACTAGAATAACAAAACAATGGCTGTCACTCGAATTGCATAAATTTTCGACTGGCTCTTTTTGGAAGTTCCTTTTACTATTATATGGATAAAAACCATCGACATGACTATTTAATCTATATATTGGATTGACCTTTTTGCTATTTAGGTAACAACAGATGTTGGTAATCAGTACACATATTACTTTAACCAAAACTCGTCAGCCGCCCCTATGGTATCAAGAGCTGTGGCACCTTTTGTATAAAGAGTTGCATTGCTAGCTCTCTATGACTAGGGAGTAAACTGATGGTATATAAAGCTGAAACTTTAGTCCTAAATGTCGATTAGCAACACCTATGGTATATTAAAATGATACTTCAGCCCACAATGCCTAATAATTATACCCATGTTAGAATTGGTATTGCCTACTTAATAGTACCATTGTATCAGGAGCTGCAATGCTAGCCAATATTGCCACGCAAGAAGTTGCAGAAAAACATTTACTGGATCACTGAGGAAAGAATAAGACATTTTCCATCACGATTAAAATGTGCAGAAGAAATGAAGCACGTTTTATCTTTTTTAACTGATTATCTGGTGGGCCTTTGTTGGCAACGTATTTTAACAGAACATTTAATGCCTTTCTATCATTGCCTGAGCGGTCGCTCAAATAAGGTAATTAATTTTTTCAGAATCAGGAACGTGGAGTTTATGGGAAAGCTGGTCACAATGTTCCACATCATGTGGTACAGGAATAAGAAGTCGACGACGAACATGTGTAGGAAATAGCAATTCAGTATTTGAGGGTTCTGATGTTCAGGTATTGCCATGTCAACAAATCCCATATCCAACAAAAACACCACCAGGAATCAGGATTTATTTTGTCAGAATTATCTTTAGCTACAACTAAGTTGTTATAGCTTTATGTTAAAGAATGCAGTTCTTATTAAAGAAAAACCCATTATATTTTAATTAGAAGACACACATATTATGAATGCAAACACTGTCTACAGTAAAAACGCGGTCGAAAACTATTATTATCCATGCAAGCCATGCTGTGTATTGCGAATCTTTCATTTAAATTTGCCTCATTAAGAGCTTCTAGTAAGTTGATGCAATTATTTTCAACATATATTCCTGCAATAAATGGAATTAAACCCGTAGTACTGTAACCAGAAAAAAACTTATATCCACTCTGAGCATACTTGACATATGTTAAACTCATAAAAGACAATCACAGCGAGTTCATGCTACACTTGCAAGCACTACATATATTATCCTTTGTTTAAAGCAGACATTTTGAATAGGAGAAACAAAAACTAGTTTAAAACATGTTAAATTAAGGCAAATTATGTAGAGACAAGAGACTGTTACCTATTTAATTGTCAAGACGAGCTTTAGTGTTGTTTCTTTTCTGCCATTGAAATTGAAAACTTTGTGATTCAAAAGTTTAAAATGACCCGAAATGTAATTATATATGACAATTTTAGAGGTAAGCTAATTGGAAATTTCAGCCATTGATGTGGAGTAGAAATTCAAAATGTTACAATTCTATTCAAACATCTAAGACGCAAAAAGTACACAATATTGCTGTGTATTGCACATCGTTGATTGAAAAGAATTCGAAGGTACCATTGAAACAGACAAAAATCGTTAAATGAGAAGACATACAAGACCGTTGCAAAAAAAGAAACGAAAGACAAACATCGTACGCAAAATGTTTCACTGAAAACTAAAGCTAGTGTAACATGAAGTCTACAAAGTTCAGATGTTCTGGAAGGGTTGGCAACTCCTGCACCACTGGTGAAAACCGTTGTGCTACTCAGTATACAAAGCAGGTGTATAGTCGAAATCGGTGCTAGTAATAAGGTATATGACTGGAATTTTTGTCATGACAGTGGTGAGATAGGAATTGTCCTTCGTGAAATGGATATTACTTATCGGTCAACCAAATCATGATGGCGACCGAAAAATTTCCGGGGTGATGTCTTTAATCCTTCCATGAGAAACCCTTGCTTCAGTCGTATCCTTGATTTCAATATTCAGTTGAAAGATGCAGTCAACAGAGTCACCAAATTTAGAATTATTCAGTGAAATAACATCATCTATATAGCGAAACGTAAAACCAGAAGAATGCGACAATAAGTTGCTTTTTTCTATGCAGAATGCTGAGTATTAAGTTATCTTCATACGAACAAAGGAATCAATCGGCCGAGAAGTGGTGCACATTTGGTCCCCATTGGAATGCCGACCGTCTCTTGAAACACATGTCCACCAAAATTACAAATAAGTTGCAAATCAAGACATCTAAAATTCTGCAAATGTCATCATAGGATCCTTTTATTAGAATACGAATGATTTAAAATGAAAAAAAGGGTTTATTGCTTCCCTTGCCTTTTTAAAAAAAAACAAAACTAAGGTATACAAAAGCTTTTAATTCTTCTTTGAGTTTTGAATGGGGCATAATGGTTTATAGAGTTGAAAAATGAGATGTTTGATGCTTGTGCTCAAGGAAGGGGACATTTATTTGAGACGTTCTTACAGATATTTTTTAATGTTTAGAATCCACATATAATTCACGCCACTTCTTATTAAATGAGTCTCATCGAGAGCTTCTAGTAGCGTGGCAAAGATTTTCAATATGTATCACTGTCCTTTTGACAAGTGCTCTATCTAAATTGAAAGAACCTATCGTGAATTACTGTAATTAAGCTGATGCACATAATGGTATAAACTCCTTTTGGTGTGTAAAAAATTCGCTGGAAGTTTTGGATAAATTACAGGCTTTCGAAAAACCTTTTGAAACTGTTGATAGTTATGATTTCTCTACTCCTTTTACTACACTTCCACATTATCTTATTAAACAGAAATTCTCATATATGAATAAAACAAATCATAAATACGTTTGCTGTAATAGAGAAAGGTCATTTTTCTCTGATGTGAAAGACAAATATAAAAGATATACTAACTGGACCTGTGAGGAAATGATTGATTCTGTTTATTTCCTTCTAGATAACATTTTTATCCGTTTCAGCAATAAAATTTATTGACCGGTCGTAGGAATTTCAATGGGAACAAAATAAGCTCCTTAAATATCAGATTTGTTTGTTTACTGTTATGAATCTCAGTTAATGGGCAAACTTCACAAGGATCCTTCTAGAACTGATTTGATAGACACCTTTAGCAATTCCTACCACTACCTTAACGATATCTTTTCCGTTAATAATTCAGATTTTTCCAAAAGCTCTTCCGAGATTTATCTTTAGGAATTAACTTTAATTAAAACCAATAGAAATAGCCTCAAATACCCATTGTTCGACTTAGATGTATCTATTTCTCAAGTTAAAATCTCCACCAAAATGTACGACAAGAGGGACAATTTCTCATTCCCAATTTTTCCATTTTCCCTTCCTTGACGGGGACGTCCCTTTGGTTCCTTCGTACGGGGTATACATTCCTCAGCTTGTTAAGTACGCCCGTTTTAGACTTTAACGAACGCAATCTCTGTATAACTGCAAATTATTAAGTCAAGGATTTCGTTACAACAAATTGATTAAAATTCTCTCATAAATATAGGGATTTTGTTTTAAAATTTGGATGTACATGTTATCATCTTATAAAACATGGGATATCACATCCTCCTTTTTACAGAAACGTGGTAAATAAAGCTCGAACATTTAAACAAAATCCACATGGTCTTAAAATTCATCTTAATAAACTTATCCGTAAAGGATATCGTCGCAGCATTATTATAAAATCTTTAAATATGGTTTTTATTGGAACTAATATTGACTTTCCTGTTAATAGCTTCATACGGAACTAAGAGTTTATACTTGTTATTACATTTTCTACTTCCTGTTTATATATTTTTCATATTGGCATTTGCACAACCCATGATTTCGTTGACTTCTAATGATATTTAAACACTAAATCTTATTGACACCGCGGTTAGGGAAAACTTGGTTTTCTGATCGGTTGCTTTGGGGTTTTTAACTAGCAGACAGCAACTGCGAGTACACTTCTGAGGTCGGTACTTTTGTTGTATCTTGTTTTAAGTTTTAATTATATTTATTGTTATTGGTTTCCAGTATCGATCTCAATAGTTAAATTCATTTCAACCGATTTTTATTGTGTGTTTTTATTGTTGTTTTATCACACCACTGTCCCAGGTTAGGGGGAGGGTTGAACGCTCACCAACCGGTTTAACCCCGCCACATACTAAGTGCATGTCCCAAGCCAGGAACCTGTAGCCAAGTGGTTGTCGTTTTTTAATTAGTCATTTATTGTTATATGTTCACCATTTTGGCTTTAGATAAGGTCGATTGTCGTGTTTTATGTATAGTTTTACAATTTGTATCTCGGGCGTACGTTATGGTATGGACTCTGGTTCATTGTTGAAGGCCATAATAGGACCTGTTATACATAAATAGAAAAGTGGAAATGAAGGTTCAACAGAATACAATTACTTTTTCAAAGATATAAATGCATTTGCACATAATATGAATTTCTTCGTTTGCATTATATTATGACTAAAATTTAAATTTATTTGCTATAGATAAAATATCGGAGCCATATGACCGCAGTAGATGCGTTTGCATAACAAAAAATACGGTCTGTTCTCGGGCATTTTGATAAAGAACATAAATGCAGATTTAAATTGATAAGTTTTTTATTTTTCATTCTAAACGACTGAAATATATAGTTAATAGTTGTTGCAAATTGCATTTACATATTAACGGTTCGCAGCATGAAATGATTAGGATGAAATGAAATAAAAACACTAGGTGTGCTCTAGTACCATGAAATTACTGTGAGTAGCAATACGTTAACAGAGCACAAACGAAACAGTTTACCTAAAGTGCTGTCTGGCTATTTACTTTATTGACTAAATTGTTTGTCCGATAAAATAGCTTTGGATGTGGCGGCAGCAGCAGTGTACGTGCATGTAACATGAACTGAGGTCGTATAATCGGGAAAGCTCTGTCATGTCAAAATTAGAAAGTCAAATGCTATTTCGTACAATAATGCTTAACACAGCGATGGGGAAATATCCCGTTGGTAAAAGCCTGCTTTGCGGTCGTTACGGATTTTTAGAAAAGATTTTCCATCAACAGTCCATGTCTGTTTCACATGACCTGCAGTTATCAGTTTTCTTGCCATATACGCTCTGAAGTTTGGATACTTAGTAAGGTCTTTCTATGATAATGACTCTTGCCTGTACTGTGTGGTTTGTCGTTTTATTGCTCCTAAGTATACGCTTCTTTACAATGGGGCCTTTTACTCGCTCTATTATTTGGCTTGGGCAATGTTTGACCGTATTTTTTAGTTTTGTTAGGATTACCTACTCTGTGAGACCTGACTGTATCACAGCTGTAAAAAGCTAAGTTGTGTTTTCACGCTTTGGTCTTAATTACAATGCTAAATCGCATCAGGTTTCGTCAACCTTAAGTGCTCTAAGGATTCTAATACTTCGTACCAACAGCCTATCATTATCATATGATATTCGTTCACAGACGCATTGTTTATTTTTTTTCCGAATTATTATAACAGTGTTAGAGAGAAAAGTTATTCTTGTTTCTGGATGACTGAATTAAACATTTGTCTTATACTCCTGTACTAACAATAAATTTGTAGATGGTGCTAACTTAGAAATTAAAACCTTAAAAGGACCATTTGTAGATGAGTCCAACGTAGTTACGCGGTTCCTGAGGGGTACATATTTAGAAATAAACATTGCCAAGACTGTGTTTTCTGTTCGGTTCTACAAAGCTTATGAACATTAGCATATAGACTAGTTTTGACTTAAGCTTTAACAGTATTGCCACAATTAGCTGAAAACCAGTTGAAAAGGAGAAAAAGGTGGAGCCGAGAAAATCTTAAAAACAACATAATCCATCTTCCTATACCTACAAACTGAAAGGTTTTATCGTGGTTTGATAAAAGTTCATACAAATATAAATTAAACACCAGCATTTATGTATGCCTACTATAACACAGTAGATGTTGATGACACTTCAGAATATATCATAGGTCTTGCTTGGGTGAGGCAAATCAACCAGATTTTAATAGAAAAAAACATCATTCTGAATGCAGAATTAAATTTCAGCTTTAATTATTGCTTATGAACTAATGTACACCAAACGAAATTTGCCACGACTTAAGTCAAAATTAATCGAAAGTTCAGCTATGAAGTATGTCATGTTATATATCGTTGGTGTTCTAATTTTTTGCCGCAACTCATCCAGCAGTTAAAATTTTAGTTTTCCTCAGCACAAAAAAATTTCCCATTACCCCTCT
>JAULBM010048070.1:0-10608 GCA_032357055.1 Geukensia granosissima | reverse complement strand
ACAATGTTTAGGTCACCAGTAATCACGTGGCCGGCAGGATTATATTTGAATGGGGAACTTTCACAAGTGCAGTCCGGCGGTTTAGACTTGTAGTCGTCCATGCTGAGATTCTTCAACACGTGTTTGTAGTTAAAAATCTTGGTTGCAATAAGTGTGGTATAGGTATATGAAATGATTGGTACAGACTGATGTTTAAAATAAGGTGGAATTTTAGATTTGACGAATTTTTGATGGAATATATTGCTTAAATTGATTGTGTCAAGACCTTTGTTAGCAAACAAATGTTAAAGAAACGACCGTTTTTCTTGTTCTTCTTTCTTAAGAGTAACTGGTTTGAAGAGCCTATGATTGGCAATATCCATGACGACTGCTGTAAGTCTATACATACTTGAATTAGGAGCTGTAACAGGTGTATCCAAACATGATTTATACCAAGAATAAAGTTTTTGAAAAAGGAAGGGCATATAGTTTCGTGCGAATGTGATGCATACCTTGGGGTTTCTGTACAAATGGTAGCAGGTCAATGAGGGACACTTCATTAGGTGAGGGAAGCGTGTGATGACGTTGACCGTGGCTACGTCTGCGGCTGGATGCAGAGTTTAAGATGTTCATCACATTCACAGAACTACATTGAGGGCTTGATAGAATAATTTTACCATCAATTTTGTCATTGCAACCATACGGTGTTGCCGTTCCATTGAAACTGTGTGCGCTGTCAGTTGATGCGTATTAACGTTCAACTTGGAAGGCAAAATTAACTGCTCATGGTTCGTCAAATCCTCGGAAGATGGTGTAACCAGTCAAGGTAAATTACATAGGTTATCAATGCATAATCACTGGAACGGCTGCAATGAAGGGTTATCAACCTTTACAAGGTCATTTGGCTGGGGTCTGTGGCCAGGGGCGGATTATCCTTGAAAATATTGATTAATTCCCAAAGAAACACTAATTGTTAAGTTCATTTCTAATAGACGTATAATTTTATGAAGAAAGATGTTAAAAGGAGATTTAACAGGGGAATTGATAATCACCAGAATCATTATCAGATTTGAATTTCATTATGTCGTTGACGAGTTGTAGACCCTAGTAATCATTGCTCCATGCAGAAACAATTTTGATAAGTCAATTGTTTTATAATGTGATTTTAATAGAAAAAATAGTATGATTTTTTCCTTTTCTTTCTAATTGCTTTATATAAACATGTTACATCTGTCAAAGACAACAAAAATGAATAAAATTGAAAGTCAGAATTTCACAATTGCTTTAAGGACTTTAAAATAATGATTTACAATGGAAAAGAAAATTTGTGCGGTCCCTTATGCTTTTAACATGTTGAAATTTGTATTACCAGAGGATGTCAGAAATTTCAAAATAGTCTCAAAGCTATTCAAACGCGCTTCCTTAATGTTTTAACAGGTTAATCGCTGTGCCAACGTACTCCTGGTTGAGCTCCTCCATTTGCTCACTAGTCTCTAGACCCTGTTGAGGCAGACGTTTCGTAAAAGCAACTCTACAATAAAACAACTGGTTATAATAAAGATGTAATCACAATCAGCGCAGAGAATAACTATCTCGCATGTTTTTTTTTTTCGCTACATTTAATAATTTATGGTAGATGTGTTTTCTTGGAAAAACATTATATATTCAAATATTTTAGAGAGGCGTAGTAGGAAGAAATGCACGATTAAGTATATATTAAAACTATGACTAAATAAATAGGGCAGGCATTAACCTTATCGCAAGAATTGTGCGCTGTCAGTTTTGTTTAATTAAAAATTGTTGTAAACCAGTGATGCGCATTAACGTTCAACTTGGAAGGTAAAGTTCATTGCTTATGGTTTGTCAAATCCTCGGAAAATGGTGTAACCAGTCATTTGACGAAATTACCTAGTTGATCAATGCATAATCACGGGAACATTGGCAGTGAAGGGTAATCAACCTTTACAATGTCATATTGTCTGGGGCCTGTGGCCAGTGGCGGATTATCCTTGAAAAGATTGATAAATTCCTAAAGGAACACTAATTGTTAAGTTCATTTCTAAAAGACGTATAATTTTATGAAAAAAGATGTTTAAAAGAGATTCAATAAGGGAATTAATAATCAGCAGAATCATTTTTAAATTTGAATTTCATCATGTCGTTGATCAATTGAAGAACCTGGTTATCATTTCTGTTAGAAAATTAGGTAATATTTTCTCTATTATCATCATCAAATATTTGAGTTTATGAGAACCTAACACCAATCATCATATTCCGCAACCCAGAAACCATTGTATGATGATTTTTTATTTGCCACAAATTTGAGTATCTTTAAGATCAAGTTAAAGAAAAGCTAGGTAAATAGTTGAGAAAAATACTTTCCATAACACAAACCAAAACGCATCGACTTAGGCGTTGAAATAACAAACAGTTTTGATATCTGGAAACTGAATAAACACCTCTGTTATGAATCTATAAGTATTTTTTTTTCAATTGGGTGTTTGAAATTTAGTGCACCCTTTGGACAATCCTGGTTACGAATTTGTATTGCGATTCGAGTCCACTTATTGATTTAGCTTCCGTAATTATAAATATTTAAAAAGGAAGCTACACTTAAGGTAACAAATATAAATTTTACATTCAGTCAAACAAAGAGAAAATAAATTGGAGAAACATTCACTAAATCTTCTTCATCTAGCTACACCCATTGGTTGGAGAAGTAAAATTGGTTTAGCAAGAGGAGATAAAGCAAGATTATCCACCAGACAGCCATCCAAAACGTGTTAATTACAAGTATCCACATATTGTACAAAGACCTACAATAATGGACACAAATCTACACCTACGAGAAACTGCGGAAGACACAATAAAGAAAAATTGATATATTAATTACAAAAATAATAATAAGCCCCAATAAATAAAAGGCCTTTCAACAAAATTCAGTATCACAATCCTTGTACAGTTTTGGGAAATTTGATGCCATGACAAGAAAACTCTTTACTTTTCTTCGAAAAATTGAACATATAAGGTTATTTTCAATTAACATTAATTTTTTTGACAACATTAGGGAAAGCTTTATATAAATCATTTTTTTTAAAAATTGGCTGTCAGTATTTATAGTTAATACATCACATCCAACAATAATGATAATAAATTTGCATTTTTGACGAACCATTTGTTCTTATGTAATTCCTTGCATTACTTCACAACCTAAACATGCGTTAATTTTTTAGCAATTTTTATCAAGCTGGCAAAAAGAGTTTCAAAGAGGTTTCAAAATGGGCGAACAGTGGATAGCTATCGTTGCTAGCAAATGGAAGAATCGCACACAACTTTCACCAGGCCACTATATATTTATATATATATAGCTCATATAGATGAATTATTTTTTAGTTTTACAAATTTCCAAAAAGATGCGAGCTATTGGTTGCAAGCAATTTTATCAATGAATTTGACGGTTTATTACATGCTGAAATTAATGACTGTGATACCAAACATAAATCAAAATGCAATGTTTTTAATAATTGAAACACATTAAAGTGAACCAGACGTCCATTGTCATTATTTTGCACTCAAACTAATATAATTACAAAATGTAGATAAAATGGATACAAATCAATTTGAATTTGAAGTTTGATTTTTTTTATTGAGTTTATAATTGAAAAGTGAATAAAACACAATTTTTTCATTGCTCTATAAGCTTCCTATGAACTTATCGTGTTTTCAAATTAACATTTGAAAATAAGGCGAAAATTGAAAATTTTATTTATTTAATTTGTCGAATTAACGGCATAAATCAAGACAACCTGGTACACAAAACACAGGTGTAAAGAATAGTTTTTAAAAAATGAATTTGCACTAAAATTGAAATTAAACACTAAATCAAAACAACAGAGTGTCATTTTTTTCGACCGGCAGAAGTAGATCAATTTTGAACAAAACTATGTTGTATTTTAATTTTTTGAATTCACACAGACTCAACAAATGTATACCTAGATTTATTCTTAGAAATTACTAAGAGAGAAAACTTGTTTTTAAAATTTAAGATAAACAGGGTGATTTTAACTTTCTAATTGTTCACTTTCCTATATTTATGTCACAATATACCTCCTTCCCCTACCTCCCGGGTTCATGTGTCGCAATTGATTCGATTATTTTGTCTATGTTCCAAGTATCAGGAGTTTCTGAAGAGAGAATGTTTGTTTTGTCACAAAAGTTACTACAAAAGATACATAAAATGAAGGTTGAAGTCCTTAAATTTTATGGTCGCCATCTTGATTTCGTTGATGGATTAGAATTAAAGGTTTCCACAATAGGCGCTTTGCGCGGGACATGGGAGAATAACTCTTCATGGTCACCTTATCCCATTTCTGTTTTGTAAAGGATTTCTTAGATATCAAGCTGTTGTTCTTTTTGTTTTCGTGTTATCTTTAAGTTTGTTTCAAATTTATATTGTCTCTTTGAATTATGCACATGGTTATTCTACACTACATAAAAAACAAACAATAATGCAAAAATCATTTCTAGCATGTGCCATTGGATTTTGAATTCTACATGTAGACGAAATATTACTTAAAACTTTTCCATTTCTGAATATGGGCAAACTTGAATAAATCTTTAAAATTTTGAATGATACGATAAGAAAACTAAATACATCTTTTGCATGGAATGGGTTTGTAAACATTACATACAAACTAGTAATGTCATATAAATTTTACTACAAGCCTTGATACGTTCTTATATCTCTTGATATTAAGCACCTTGTCATGTCTGTGTTCTGTAGCAGTAACTGCTTCTAATTAGGCACGCGATCAGACAGAGAACCGGAAATCTAACAGGAATCTTGTAAACATGATAGCCAATAAAAATCTTAATACAGAAAAAATATATATTGTCTTGACATCGTAGTCAGCATTTTTTAATAAGGGACTACATACGTCTTTGAATGTGTTCATTCGAAATTGTGGATGAAAACAATCAAAATATAAGTAGTTGATAGACAGAGATTACATTTCATCAACAATGAATGCGAAAGTGCATCATTATGTAATATTGATGCACTTGTGTTTACGAAGATTAAATAATTGCGTATGGAAAGGTATAGCATCGCCAAGCGTTTTTTTTTTACATTTTAGACTTTCTTTTAGTATCTTTGTTGCTCGTCAAAAAATCGGCTTTCATATCCAGCTAAATGAAGTTAAAAAGTATAATCTTACTGCTTATTTAAAAAAATGCATTTGTTAATGTTAATTAGTTACATTTTCATTGAAACAAAAATCGCAGTTATGCGCACTTTTGAAGGAGTAACCACAGTAGCATTTAAACCATAGCGAAGGATATCCCAACAAAGAACAAGAGAAACTAAATCTAAACAAATCGAAATAGGAAACAACATTTGATGCAGCGGTGGTAAAAACTACTATGCGCATTACATTGTTTAGACTTGGCGTTTTTTAAATGATTAAGAATTTCAAAAATTGGGGCAATTTCTGTAAAAAATTATTTGACAATTTTCATGTCTGAAAACTGCACTTATGGATACACTCATCGATCTCTGGTTTTCCAATTATTGTGAATTTTATTATGTTATATTTACATTTCAAGGAGTAACCTCTCATCAGTACAACAAAAACCAAACAATAGGAGTCTGAGATCCAAACATATAACAAGAAGAATTCAAACTTATACAATTCGAAAAAAGGATGCCAAAAACAGCGAAAGCGACAACTTAAATGTGCAAAGCCTTTCCGTATTACCAGTGCTTTAGAATTAATTCAAATAAAGCAAATTTCTTTAATACTATATTTGATATTTTTCACGTAAGACAAGTCTGTGTAATTGTCTGGTGAATACCCGCGTAGACATTTAGTTCACCTGCAAAGGTATGGACCCAGTTAATTCAAAAATACAAGTTTAACCTTGTTAAATAGAAATTGTATATGGTAGGAGTAATATCTCATCATTGTTTTAGAACCAAAACATAGAATGTCCTAGATCCAAACATAGAACAAAAGTACTCATCTAAAAAAATCGAAATAGAAGCCAAAGTCAGTGATGTTGACACGTGAAGTGTAATACGTTCAACTCTTACTGTTTTGGCAGTAGAAAAATATGGAAGTAATGAAAGGCTAAAATAATGAGATATTTTTTCTGTCTATTAAGCAGCCTAATAATAAAAATGCTAATCATGTTCCGGCTAGCTTTGTATTGGTAAACAGCAGTAGATGAACGTCGGTTTTATACGTTAAACTTTCAGAAGACACATATCCTTTTCTTTTAGAAATGCTAGATAAATATAACTTACCACCAGACTTTAACTACCGCTTAAAAAGCTGTTTTTCCGGATCTTATTAGTGATTTGATTGCGGAAACCATACTGTGTTACAGTATTTCGATATCATTTATTCGTAAGTAGGTCATTTATAAACAACATTTAAGGAACATCAACCTTGAAGACTTATGCAGAGATAGAGGAGAAGGTGAACAATCTCCTGCCGAAAACTACAAAGTGGTTATTTTTTACTTTGACCTTGTATTTTAATACTGCGCCTACTAAAATATGTTGACTATAGTTTAAAATATAAATATAAAAGCCTTTCTCCGTAGATAAATGAGCCACTAATTGTGACTTGGTACCTTGATATTCTGTCAAAGTCCGGTGATATTTACATTTCGCTTAGATGCAAATGGAGAAAACGTAAGTAAATTTTTGTGTTCAGTAATATACACGCGCGTGTACGTGTACATGGTCAATGTCAGAAGGAAACAGAGGACAACCTTATTTTACTTTAGAGGCTTTAGGTTTTTATTTAACTTATAAAATCGATGTAAATGCTTATATACTGACCACTGAGTATACTTATATTCTAACAGTTCCATAAAACTGTTCCTACACAACGAATGAAGACCCGACAAAATACATACATAAAGATTTGTTTCAACGTTTCTTTATAAGTCAAAACATTAGGACTTAGGTTATCTCGGTTTGGTTGTGTTATATTCTGAGGATATTTAGAGCACCCGACCAAAATTGCAGTCATTAAAGGTAACGTATTTTAGTTTTCAGTATCGATTTCAAGTGTTAAATCCATTTCAACTGATTTTGTGATGTGTTTTATTACTATTTTGTCACACAACTGTCCCAGGTTAGGGGGCGGGGGTTGAGCGCTCACAAACTCGTTCAACCCCACTGCATACTAAATGTATCTTTCCCAAGACAGGAACTTCTAGTCCAGTGGTTATCTCTGTTTACTAAATTAGTCATTTATTGTTTTCGTTCCCCATTTTTTCAATATTTTAGGTCGATTTTCGTGTTTAATGAATAGCTTCACATTTTTTTAATTCTGGGGTGCTTTTCACAGCTTCCATAATGGTAAGAAATCCGGTCTATTATTGAAGGTCATAATGGCACCTATAGAAATTCGACTATCATTTGGTGGGTGGCTGTCTCATTGACAATCATGCACATCTCCTATTTTTTATAATTAAAACTTATATAATATCGTTTATAAATTACTGAATAAACAGTCAGAGTCGCATCTACAAGACAAAACCAGCTAAGCTTAAATCGTAATCAAAATCAAACTGTGGGTAATATGGGCCTATTAAGATTTTTTTTCATTTCTTGGATGACCACTGTCAAGATCTGTTATCCTGTATCAGAATTTAAGTCTGTTGCGATCTTTTTCATTGTTTTCATTAAAAATGGATAATATGTAAAATTCCAATTCTTAAAGTAACTATGAAATCCCATTTTATCTATAATGGTAATCAGTCATGTTTCTAACTCATCAAAGGTTGAAAGATTTTATACTAACAATCTTGTGTTTCCAAAATGCAACGGCACAAATAGTTTCATTTCATTAAACTTAATCATCAATTTTAATTGCATTTCCATCCCTTTTAATAGGATTCCTTCAGTAACTACCAAACAAAACTACACTTTGGTAACTAATCGTCTGAAGGAGATTTTCTAGAAATATCCATTTATGCAATCTGTCAGTTATAAATGTTATCTCTCGTGAAGAATAAACCATATCTGCTAGATTCGACAAAAAGCCAGTTTCTATTTTAAGAAAATCGAGATATGGAACGTTTTGGAGAAATTCTTATCTGAGATTTGTTCTTAATACACTTAACAACTAACTGCAATTAAATTTTTTATTATTTTTATTGTCATATTGCTCCTCTTTAAAAAAATCAAACATCCTCAGTGGCGTAATGGTAAGCGTGTTCGATTTGCGTGTTTGATCCCAGGCCAAGTCAAACCAAATACATTAAAATTGTGATTTGCTGCTTCTCCGCTAAGTAGGCATAAGGAAAGTGTATGAAAAATGAGACTGATCACTCCGTCTAAAGTATAATATGCAGGACTGTCAGGTTTGAAATTTATTGGCTAAAACGCATCATAGGTTGTACCGGACAAATTTTGTCCACCAAAACCCAGGTAAGGAATGACATGAGAAAAATGTATTTTTTTAAAACGCAGTTATTCTTGTCATGAAGATATTGTGTCTGTCACAACCCAATTTAGGGTTGACACAGTCAAAAGGTGTCAGGTAAAATATGTTTGGGACGGTTAAGAAAAAGATTGTGATGGAAATGTTATAACTGTCACGGACAAAATGTTTGACTTTGACAACTTAGACAGTCATATGAAGTCAATTCTACAGTCATTTACAGTTATATTTGTCCAAAGTAGTAAATGAATGACTGACCATGGTCTTGTCAATCATTTTATTGGTCAGTAGTCGTATAAAAAGCTTCATTTTATTGAACTGTAAGTTTCGGCGGTTTTTTTAATATAGTGTTACCATAAGTATGCGAGATATTCCTTGCCTTATCAATGCCTGCAATTGCTATAAATCCTGTATCGATGGTAAATTTAGTGGAGATTTGAGCAGCCTGTAATAATTGGATCTTTCCTGTCAAAGATAACCTGTAAAATATATATGTAACAATCCAATCATTATAATCAAACAGCAAAAAATGAACCAAAACGGACCAATCTTTTTTTTCAATATTTGCGAAATGTATATATAAACAACATAGAAAGATACTTAATCTACGTCTCTATCGAGAATAGGAGTGTTGACGATGTTAAAAGAAGGTCATCCCTTTGTTCATTATTGCTCGTGTTACAAACAGTCCTGTTTAATATATTGTAGTCGAATCCAGTTCCATATGGGCTCTACCATCATTATTTTAACAGATTTTGTTAAGGTAACTTATTTTGGATAAATTTCGTTGGCAAAGGGCAAAAAAGATGCGGCTTATTTTTACCCTAAA
Source organism: Geukensia granosissima (assembly GCA_032357055.1). Taxonomy (NCBI): domain Eukaryota; kingdom Metazoa; phylum Mollusca; class Bivalvia; order Mytilida; family Mytilidae; genus Geukensia; species Geukensia granosissima. The sequence goes on along the minus strand of JAULBM010048070.1, from coordinate 1,341 downwards.
TCTTCAGCAAGGTTTCAACGTAAAAATGGTCAATCATGTCTAAGAAAAGCAGTACTTTGTTATAAAAAATGGTTGCTTAGTATTTTGAACTGTCGCAGTCAACATTTATAATCTGAAGATTTCCAATCAATTATTTGATCAATTTAAAATTCCGTTTTGTGACAGCTTTTTCCTAAAAACAAAGAGCGCATTTGTGAGCAACTACAATTATAATTAGTTTTTGTAGAATCCCAAACTTAACAAAATTTTCAACAACTAAGGTTGGTCTAGAATGCCCTCTATGTTTCAGGGATCAAAGCTGTTTTTAAGTGCACATGTTATGTCGAATTTTATGAATTATAAAAAAAATCAAGACTTTAGTTTCAGTTATAAAATAGGAGATATGGCATGATTGTCCAAGAGACAGCTATCCGCCAAAATAACAGTCGAAATTAATAAAGCTTTTACAGGTCCTTAAAAATGAATCAGATTTCATGCCAAAAGGTCTTATAATTTGAAAACTAACAAATACTGACATTTCATTCGGAATACATTTCGTTTTCAAAAGAATATAGTTTTTATTATTTGATCAAATCTTTAAATTTGTTCTACCGTAGGTCTAATCATCGTAACTTTTCTTAAGATCAGCTCCTGTTTCGGTCCAACTGATTTAAAACTTTTTTGGGACTGCTTCGTTCCTTTTGCTTGAAGACTAAATGCTTTTGCATATTCTGCATTCCTTTCGATTTATGATTTTGCTTTTCGTTGAATTATTTGACTCCTTTATTTAAGTTTTCAGAAGTTATTTGCATTGTTACTTGATATTTACATGTTAATTGTAGTTATCTTTATTTTATTACCTTTAATTGACATGCTATTTACAATTTAAGGAGAACACCATCCATATATATTATAATATCTAGGTTTGCGTCATACCGTATAGCGGGTTATATTTGCGCAAGTAAAATTTCGCGATTTCGAGGTGAAAAGCTACAGCAAACAATTTAGCGGTTTTTATTTTGGCCGATGGCAAAATGAATTAGGAAAAAAAATGACATTCATATTTTCCACGTTTTGAAGATCCAGGAGTTTTTATCGATTTAGCCTCCTAATCGGCAGCGCTGGCCTCCTTTTATGCACTTAGCCCGATTATTTCATATAATTCCTACTTGTCAGATGGTATCGGATCTTTTTCTAAAACAAATTTAAGAGAGTAATCATAAAGTGAACGTACCCCCGAGGGCGGCCGGGGTATAGAAATAGGCCGTTCGGTTTCTCCGCCTGCAGGTAGAACTCCTGCTGAAGGGGCGTCCGTTAGTTCGAGCGGGATGTATAAATACTCGAACTCCCCTTCTCAAAGGT
>JAULBM010048059.1:0-10608 GCA_032357055.1 Geukensia granosissima | reverse complement strand
GATGATTTATCATTCAAGAAGGGTGACAGACTGGAAGTCGATGAGGAAAGGTATATACAACTTTGCTTTACTAAGAATGCACTATTTAAGAAAGATTTATGTCATGTATATTTTGACATTGAATTGGACTAATTCATTTTCTTAAAAACCGTATCCACTAACATATTTTCCTCACATAGCTCAGTGAACATAATCTGTGCACGGAAGACAATAAATAACGAGGAGACATAATAATGATATATACGTTTACCCTTTAAAATTAAAGATTTTCGCACATAATAGTTTTTTATTAATTCCTTCCACTAGCAGAGATGGTTTCAAAAAAATAAAAAAATTACAAATATTTTATGAATATGGTGAATTTTAATATGGTATATATACATTTCAAGGAGTAACCATTTATCAGTAGCATAAAGACCAAAACAAAGGATGTTCTAGATATATAGAACTAGAAGTATTCAAATCAAATCAAATCGAAATAAGAAGCCAAATCCGACGATGGGAACAATAGTACAGTACGTTTTAAAACCTTTCCGTATATTCACTTCTTTAGAATTTAAACAAATGCAGAAAATTTTAGCGAAATATTGTTAGATAAATTTCATGTCAGACAAGTCTTAAAACTGGGCTGGCAAAGAAACTCGGGGGTATCTGGTCCTCCAGCATAGATATCGGCCCAGAGGTTTACCAATATTGAATAAAATATTGGGATTTTTATATGATATATGTCAGTGCAAGGAACAACATCTCATCGGTAGCACCAGAAGCAAAACATAGGCCGTACCAGACACAAACATAGTACATGTAAAAGAAGTACTATAATCCAAATAAATCGAAATAGGAAGCCAAAGCCGATGGCAAGGACAACTACTTAGTGTAATACGTTTAGATTCCTTTCCGTATTTACAGTGGTTTAGAATTTAAAGTGCAGCAAATTTCTGTAACAAATCATTTAATATTACAGCACAAATTGTGATTGGTGGTTAGCACGTCATATGACCACAGGGGAACAAGGTTATATCCCGAGCAACTATGTATCCAAGGATGATGACTCACCACAGGCACACGAGTAAGAGTAGATTTTAGATTAATTTGGAAACAAATAAGTGTCGAAATGAGACAATTTTTCAAAATAATCAGTTAAGCTGAACAGTTTGTATATGAAGACTTAAAGTAAAAAAAGGCCAAGGAATCATCCTCTGATAGCGGTTTTTTCGTCTTCCCGAATTAAACTATTAAACTGCTGAATTGAAACTTATTGTTTATGGTAGATTTTTGGCCTGAAAAATCGAACCTTTAAGACCTTATTTCCTTGATTCTATCCTTAAAATACCTTAATGTGCTAGCTGCGCATACTGTAACAGGACTCATTGTTAGATTATTTTAACAGCAAACCAGATAATGTCTGATCGGACACACGAGACAAAATTGTTTAAAAAGCCAAGATTTATTTGTGTTGGAATACCTTGAGAGACGATCAAAAGCAAACTGTAATCACTTATTTAATTAAAAGAGTAAGCATTATTTGGAAGACTTTGTTATACAGAATAGTCCATTCAAACATCCTTTCAGAATCAGTTATATAACGATAAGATGTTCACTGTTGTGTAAATTTTGGTTCATCAGTTGGAAAGTATCTTATTTAGACAGCCGTTGTTTTATTTGAATTCACACGCTTATACATGTATAATATCAATTTGCATCACCTTGGTAAGAGATTAAGATTCTGAATTCATTTGTATTTTTTAAAGTTGGTGGTACAATGTGGAGAGAAAAGAGGCTGAAAAACAGCTGTTATTACCAGGAAACCCGAAGGGAACATTTCTTGTAAGAGAATCATCAGGTACGCACGAGAGACTTGAATAATAAACCCAACAATCTATATATATTTTTCATTTATTCAAATGGATCGGATTTTCTCAAAACTTTAGACGGAAGCATTTATCATTAAGTTAATGTTTGTTTTGTTGATAAAAAAAATTCGAAGATACAAAAGAGCAGATGGAAAAATGTTTAACATGATAAATCTTAAAACTTTGTGCCTACTTGTGGCATAAATTTTACCTATTTGTCAGCCCATGAATAGACAAAAACCAATATCTATATTATAAATATAAAAAAAATTCTTATATATATCATATAGAATTTTTATTAAAATTTTATTTGCAACAGGGATAATGTTTTTTTTTAAGTTTTAGGGTTACTTTTTTAAGGATAATAATTTTAGTTGCATTGAATTTGTTTATCAAGATCTTCTAATACATCTTAACTTCTCACAAAACCAGCGAATGCATTTGTACAGAGGCAAAAATTAAACAAATGTTAATGATTTGGCATTTCATCCATCTTGTCTCCCTTCACATTAATTGACAACACAGTATTAAACCGTCGGACATACTGTGTTTGATGACATCTCGAGTTTAGGAGCTTGATGTCATCAGGAATCTCGCCCTGAACTTGCTTGCAGTAACTACTACAATTCATTGGAAAGGTATCTTCTTTTGGCATGTATATTTCTTGAATATATTTATTATAATTAAGGTACTCTGTTTCCAATTGGGTGACTTTCTGTATGATTTTTATAGTTCGTCGTTTATTGCTTGCTCTCGTTTTCTTTGATTTTTTTCTTTGAACACTCATTGGAGATGGCTTGGTATCAACCTAACTCGTTTAACCCAACCACATGTCTCATGTGCTTGTCCCAAGTTAGAAATTGTTTTCATAGGTTTGTCGTTTTGTTACATGTATATTTTGATCATATTCAGGTAAGAGTTGTATTGTTTTACTTATTCACGGGCTTTTATTTGGGTCCATTTAGGTCTTTTCACAAGGAGTGGTCCACTCTAATGGAAGTCCTTGTGGAGACCTCTAGATTTGTAAATTTCCTGTTTTTATTGTGGTTGTAGTGCAGACGTTCTGACATTTACCTAATATCTTTTCATTTTTATAAATCAATTAAACAGTTTAAAACGCAAAAAAACAATGTACATTGCTTGATATATGTGTCGTGTAAATTATTCATAATAAAAAATTTGTCTAATAAATGAAGAATTTTCAGTTTTACTCGATTTTTGTGACAGTAGCAGTTGAATTTAATAGACAATCTTATGTCTAAATATTAAATACGCCCATATCTTCCCCAAATAATAATTGGAAATTCTACTTCTGTCCAGAAAGAGTTTTAAGTTATTTATACACTTGACTAGCATTTTCATTTAAACTTTAATTACTCTCCGAGGCAACATTACTCTTCGACAGATATTAAGGGGCTATATGATGACTCGTTTTTCATGTATATAAAATTTTATTGTCAATTTAAAAAACTTCACATTGAGATGTCATGTCGTTTGACTAGAGCATCAAAGTCAACTGACTTTACTTGCCAGTGTCACCTCTCACTTCTGTTTCACTTACAGTATGTTGTGTAAGACAGACAATTTTATGAAACGAACATATCTACTTTGGTTATATGTAAAAGTCTTCTGGAAGTAGTTATCATATCAACATGAAATGTTTGGTTGTATTTTGGTTTCAATTGTTTATTTTTAAATGATTTTCTGTGCGTTTGAAAAAATCTAGAGAAATATTAGACCAAAACATAGGAAGACTGAGATCCAAATCTGGTAAAAATGTACTCATATCCAATAAACAAATACAGGAAGACAAATCCGGCGGAAAGGACATCTAATATGTAAAACAAGGAATGGATTTCCTTTGAAATCTACAACAATGATTATAAAACAAAAGAAGCAAATCGTGTTTATTACGAATCACCAAAATATTAACATAATATTATTAAACATGACTGAAATGAAGTAACATGCCAAACCCCTTAATAGTACGTTTCGATATATATATTAGCGCATCTTTTGCGGTCTCTTAAATAATGGCAACAAATGTTGTAAAGGGTTTTGAAGGCAACCCACAAATCACAGGTGCCTCCAACACTTTTGTAGTCGGCATATTTAACTAAGATGATAAACATTAAACGCCATAGAGACGGTTTTTTATTGTCGCTGTACCATTTCACTTCGAATTATAATTTATTTTTTATAAATAGCTAATTGGATATAGAAATGAAGAAATATAGAAAAAATAAAATATAGTTTCCAACGTTTAAGTTAATTCCACGTGTAAGATAACATTGTGATAAATGCACAGAATGAAGATGATTACGCTTAAAAACACATATTTTAGAGCCGAAGCAACGTATAGACCAGTTAATTACTCGATCTGTGCTAAATATAAGACAAAGAGAAGTACGAAAACAGTCCAATATAATGAAATGATATTAAAAGTAAATCGTACTTTTTAATGGTCTATGGTATTTGTTGATATAAGATAATCTATGAACTTATGTTATGTTTGCTTTGAACTCTTTTCTATTTCAGATAAAGAGTCTTATGTTTTGTCCGTTAGAGATCACGATGTAAAGATAAATGATGCTTGTGTAAAGCATTACAGAGTAAGAAAAATGGATAATGGAGGGTTCTATATCATTTCACGAAGAGTATTTCCTGGACTCCTCAAATTAATAAAACACTACCAAGGTAATTATCTCCCAAATTCCAAAAAAGATCTCTAAAACTCCGAGAGTATCTCTGTTTCTTTACTTTTGCATTGCAATGCGATTTAAAACATTTGAGATGGAAAAAGCAGATAAATTAACACAAGAATAGAGAAAAACTAAACATATGTCATAAATGTTAGAAGTTAAAAACACAATCTGTTTTCCTAAATATTAGTTACGTGTTAAAAGAAACCTTCAGTCGTGGAAAGAAATTCTAAACAGTCAAGTTTTAATCCGTTCAGGTAATCGTTGTTCAAATTTTTAAGAGTGGAAAAACACGGTAAATATGCACAAATGCATATATTATTTTCCAACAATGAGTAACACGACGAGTGTCAGTAGTGGACCAGGAGCTTACAACTCTTCCAGAGCACCTGACCTCACCCTCGTTTTTACTCAAACGTTTTGGGTGTAATATTTTCAGTATAATGTTTGTTTTCAGTTTTGTTTTGTTAGTCATTGTCATGTCTGTCGTTGGACTATTTGAATTGGCAATATCTGATTTGACAAGATTTACAAACTTTTTCAATAATTCCTCCAATCTAGTTATGTTACGAAAAGTGAATAAAACCTATGTAAAAAATGCGCAAAATTCTTAGTCAAAATTTGTTTTTGCACAAATGATTTATTGCCATAATGAAAATATTATATGATAACTATCAAATCCGTTATTAAGTTATTAAGCTCACGTAAAATTTTAAAAAGTTTGCAAAGATGGGCGTAAGTTGACCAAAGCTTCTTTCTGCATTTGAAAGTACGTGCAACGTACTTTGGGCGATGGGGCTATGTCTTGTTTAAATTGACTAATACTTTAAAAGGAAGTAAGATGTGTGTTTTATATCGGTTATTTTATATTGTAATTCTACAGGTGTAAGCGACGGTTTGTGTTGTCAGCTGACGGAATTCTGCCCTAAGCTTCCACCTATTGTCCAGTTTAGGGAGCTGGAAGTTACACGAGAGTCAGTTAAACTGATGCAAAAACTTGGAAGTGGTTGTTTTGGTGATGTACATGCAGGTAAAACTTAACTTTGGATAACACAACATATTGTTATTCGATTGGATCGTAGATTATAAGTTAAATTAAGCTTTAAACCCTTAAATATCACTAGGTTTTGATGACAGTTTTGTAAATGCTCACAAAAGAATTTGACCATATGGTATAGCACTGCCATCATATTCGTGAAGCTTCAAAAAAGTTACCTTTTTTCTAGTAAAGCAATCCATGCTACATTTAGATAGGGTATGCCGGGAACCATGTTTTATGACTTCATTCGAAATATACATTATAATATAAATATAAATAACTAGAAAGCTACTGAACCAAGGGTTTCGACGGATGCAACTACTGGAGCAGGAGTTGCTTACCCTACCCAAGCATCTCAACTCACCCTGTTTGTTGTAGGGTTCGTGTTACTCCAGCTTTAATTTTAAGTATAGTATTGTGTGTTCTATGTTTGTCTTTCATTTCATTTTGTAAGCCATGGTCTTGTCTGTCTTCTGACTTAACGATTTCTGACTGCCACTTTGGTTATTTCGAATTCCTTTTAGTTTTATCTTATTTTAATGTGGTAAGTCTAGAATTATACTCATTAAAAAAATTCCAAAAATCAAAGTAATTTTTAACTTTTACTGTTTTTTATGATAAACCGCATCATATGTGACGGTGAAAACTTTTCTTATATCTGCTAAATATTCCGAAATACCGAACATATTATCATGTTTTGTATCATGTAGTACGGTACAATTTGTGAAGCGGACAAATAGTGTCCAAACAAATCAACTTTTTTATTGTAGTTAACAACAAGGGTTTTCTCCTTCCAAGTGATAACAAGTAGTTTCCAATGACCATAAATAAAGATGGAAAAAGCCAATAAAATTGAAGCAAACATGGCAAGCTCCCTAGGAGAAAGGAAATTGATACTGACATATGTCCTGTATGAAAAGTTAGTTACATTATTGCAATGATTAATATCGTTTATTGAAGTATTTGCTTTTACAGGAAAATGGAGACACGCCGTTGATGTTGCTGTAAAGACATTAAAACAAGGTACTATGAGTGCTGAAGATTTCTTATCAGAAGCAAAGTTGATGCATAAACTGAGACATCGTAAATTAGTACAGTTACTTGCTGTCTGTACTGTAGATGAACCAATATGGATTATAACAGAATTAATGATCAATGGTGCATTGTTAGACTATTTACGCAAAGATGAAGGGAAAACGGTCAAATTTCCTACTATTGTTGATATGGCTGCCCAGGTAAGTACTTTTTATCTATTAATTACGGTGGCACACAAAATTTAAAGGTGTTAATCTTAATGAGCATGATTAACACTCATTAGTATCATTGATCGCTAAAGTTGGGACATTTGTTTTCTGGGTTTTATTGTAATGTGTATTTCCTTGAGTTATAAGCAAAATCGATTTTCTTAAAAGCTAAATTAACAACCATTGTCATGGTACATTATAAGGTAAAGGAAAACTATTTTTTCTTTGTCAGTCTTTAGAGTTGCAATGTCTGCAAGCCATACCTCTCAGTACGACTTGTTAAAAAAAACCTTTATTTTGACGATTCTGAAATTTTAACACTATTTCAGAAGGGGCCAACATGAATTTTTACGCATCAATTGTGTATCTCGTATCATTTATTAGACTGAGTGAATTTCATATTTAAATTGATCAGAATCAATGTCTTATGGAGAAATGTTTAACTAGTATACCGTTCCTTCTATAACAGATCTGCGAGATATCATGATTCGAAAAAACATTGGATAAAATTAAGTAATTTTCATAATTCATGTGAGGTTTGATATGAAAACGGTACCACAAGGGCTCTTATCTGAATTCTTAATTAGATTCTTCAAGTGGGTGCTTTAAATTATTTAGCTACAAGGAGAACATGATTTTGACCTGGCAGTTCATTGAATTTGTCTTGAATAGAGAGAATCCAAAAAGTTTTTTTTTTCTATGTTAATAAACATTGTTGTGAGACATATTTTTAATTAATAGAAGCTTTAGGAGGTAAGTCCACCGTTTTCTGTTTTACATAATGCTGTTAAAATGGGGTAACACTGGCAAAATACAGTGTCCACCGTATTATTCTGCTCAGACCTTTGCTTACCACATTATATTACTGATATTTATACTTGATATAAAGTTTGTTTGTTATTTGTGTTTGTTGTGTTTTGCTCGGAATCCATCATTATATCGTGCAAAAATTTGAAAATTTCTATTCAGATAGCTGATGGAATGGCTTACCTAGAAACAGAAAACTTTGTCCATAGAGATCTAAGAGCAGCTAATATTTTAGTGGGAGACCACAATAACGTAAAAGTTGCAGATTTTGGTCTCGCTAGACTGATAAAGGAAGATTTCTATGAAGCACATGAAGGTAAGAGTAAAAAATCAAGATAAAAATAAATATGATTCTTTTGTTTTTAAACCTTTGTAAAAGACAAACACTTCAAAATTAATTATTTATATAATAAATAGTCCCAATAATGGATATTCGAAAAGCGGTTAATTACTAGTTGCATACTTTCATTTTAATTTAAGAATTATGTGTATAGATATAGGGGTAAAACATTGATTCAATATTCACTTTTTGGTAACGATATGAAACGATCGATACATTTCACCGAAGTTTCGGTATGATACGATACAGGTAAAAATACTCCTTTGTCCCAAAGAACTTTTGAACCTAATCAAGGATGTTCCTCAAGGTGAAAAATCAATTGAATCTTTCATAAGCATGTTTAGTTCACCAATATGAAATCAGAAATGAAACTAGTCTTCAGCAAACTTTATCTCTAGAGAATGTGATGAACATTTATTCCAAATCAGGAAACAAATTATTAAAACATCGAAAAAACGTCGACATTTGCGTAGCTTTTCTGGCTGCATCAAACGTGGATTTGATGCCATGAAGATTTTAATGTCATCCAAAGAAATCAACGTTACAAATACTGTTGAATTAAAATATGAGATGATGACAGTAAACCCTTTTAACTTCAAGGTAATCGAACATTAACTCATAAAGTCCATTTATACTGAGTTTTATACAACAAATGTAAAACAATAATCCTGTAATCAAGTAAATGGCAGAGGATTGAACATGGTTCAAACATGTCAGGGTTCTAACCTTCTTCCAAAATTACTTTTGCATTTCTTAACATAATATTTTTGTAGTACTGTTTTGGTCAGATTTAATACAAATTTGTTTTCGTTTCACAGACACAAAGTTCCCTATCAAATGGACTGCACCAGAGGCTGCATTTGAACGAAAGTTTAGTATAAAATCAGATGTATGGTCCTTTGGTATTTTGTTGTATGAATTAATTACTTTTGGTCGCATACCATATCCAGGTGAGTGCTATTAAGTTATAGTACATCTTCATGACCTCCGATATTTTTGCTTAGTAGTGAGGATATCAAATATAGGCGAGTTATTTTATTCATATAAATTAAAATACTGTCTCCATCTCAGATTTGCTCAAATGATATCATTTTGCAAAGTGAGTCTTATTGTCAGTAATAACAAACAAGACAACCAAATTACATGTATAATCAAAGCGCCGAAGCACTTTTTTTTCCGATAGGTAATATCCATTTTAAAAATGACAATGGATATCTTTCCTTTGTCGTGACAACAAATCCGTTCCAAAACCGGTTGTTACAATCACCGATTGCGACTATACATCGGTTTTGTCTACTGAGTAACATGACGAGTGCCACTAATGGAGCAAGAGTTAATTACCCTTCCGGTGACCTGCAACAACCCTGGTTTTTGTAAGATTTGTGTTACTCTAGATTTAGTTTTCAGTGTAATGTTGTGCATACTATGTTTTTCTTTCGTTTCTTTTTGTTGGCCTTGGTCTAGTCTGTCTTCTGATTTAACGATTACTGTCTGGCCTTATGGTATCTTTGAGTTTTTTCAAATTCGATGGGATTAATGTGATCGATGTATTTTTAGAACTATTTAGTAAAAACATTATATATAATTCGGAAGGTGAAACCAAAGATCGAGTCAGCTTTATTTTTTTCTGCATAATAATCAAGTCTGCTTCATACAAATAAAAGAAAAAAGTTACGCAATTTGTTTCCATGTGAATGCCGATAGTTCATTAAAACACATCCGCCAAACGTAACGAAAATTGTGTCAACCAAGAAATCAAGCATGCTGCAAATATGTCTAATTCAGTGTATATTTGTCAGAATCGGAGTTGTTTATAACAACGAAGGACTTGTCCCTTCATAGAAACAATTATTACAATTTACGGCTTGACTTTTTAACAAACAAAGGTGAACCGGAACTTTATTTTTTTAGTTTATAATGTGAAATATAATGGGGTAATGTGTGGGGAAATCAAAAGACCAAATGCTATTATAAGAGTAGGACGGACTCTTGGTCTGATTTATTTCAACAGGTCTTTTAAGTGTTCTAAGAATCCTCATCTGATTCACTCCACCGACAGTGTATAACTTGTTTTACTTACAGTAATTCTGAAATCTTTTTAATGGCTGACAAAATAGATGTCAGTAACAGATGTTTTGAAAAGGACTTGTAAGCCCCGCAATATAACCCTGCTTGTTAAAACAGTTTTTTTAATTCAATAGATAGAAGTAAGATAAAATTCTTCCTGTTTTGTTGAAATTCTAAAGGAAGTTAAAACTGACCTATGATTGCCATTGATTTTTCCTTCAGTAAAGTCCAGTGTAGAATACCCATGCGAGAGATCAAATGTGCATAGTCCAAAGAGACAAGACAAATTTGAAACAAACCAAAAGATCAAAGGTAAACAAAAGGAACAAAAGCTTGGATTGATTGATTGATTGATTGATTGCTGCTTAACGCCACGTGATCCACGAACTCCTTTACAAAACAGGAGTTGGATCAGGTGCTCCGGAAGGGTAAGCATCCCCTGTCCTGCGCGCAACATCCGTCGTGGAATCCTAAATCTGAAATCCGGGTTAACGTCAATCCGAGAAGATGTCAACTATTTTTGTATTACCGGTAACAGGTCCATAACTAGTTTAGA
>JAULBM010048048.1:0-10609 GCA_032357055.1 Geukensia granosissima | reverse complement strand
TCGCGCTTGTCATAAAGTTTCGTATTTAACCTTCCTCTAGTGTCAATTTCAAGATGAAGGTCAAGATAAGAAGCTGATTTGACAGTGTCTGCAGTATCTTTAATTTCGAGCTGACTTGGATATATGAGATAAATATTCAATGATTTTTCGATTGACACCTTACCGTATTTTTCATACAGGTAATAATGGTCAATTCATGTACATGTATTTAATGTTTACTAAATTGCCTTATTAGAAAAATATATTGGAAAATACTTCGGTGATGCTTAACTTTTGGTGGACTGTATATAAATAAGGTGGAATTCGATCACTGTAATAATGTCAGATGATGTCAAACGAGAAAATTAATTATAAGTTTTATAGCTAAGAAGGGGAATTTTATTTTTGCAGCATATGTAAGAACAACCCGACTTTTTGAATGACCAATTGATTAGATACAAAAACTTTTCATTAATAGGCTTTAGCGGTAAAGTGGTGTAAAATGTAGAAAAATACTAACTGTTTATGATAGAAAAGGGAACTTGGACAGACTTTATTTTGTTTAAAGCATCTAGTGAATTTTGAACACTCCAAAAGTAGTTTATAGATAAATTTTCCTAACATTTATTACAGAAGTTAACAATGAGAGTTTAAATAAAGTTAGGACACTAGTTTATGGTATTGAGACATGAGTGATAGTGAATTTACTGGAATCAGAAATGAACCGAGACTTATATGGAGATTTATGAAGTTAAGAAATCTAGTGTATTATAATTACTTTACGTTGTCAGATGCAGCCTTTAACTGTGTGGTATAATTCAGGTGTGCATTAACGATCTGTTCTGGTAAGTTTGTAGCTTGGTGAGTGTTGGAACTATCAATTTCATTGCGATAGACCTCTACATAATACCCTTGACACACAACTAGGACATTAAAGGTTTCTTTATCTGAAGGAACAAATACATGCGTTTTATGACGTTCTTTTATTTTGCGTTTTTATTTGCAAACAGCAAGATATCTACTTGTATCTTTAAAAATTTGTTTCATAATGTTTAATACGAATATCTGCATTTCCATTAATTTATTCTTGTATTTGTCATGGCCTTTATTATAGATTTATCCGAAATTTCTTATTGATCCATTTTTTGCAATATGTGTGAAGAGATTTTTCAAAAACGTCACAATGTTCATTCCGATTTATATCGGCTGCATGACGATATTTAGGACCCTTCTTATGCGGTTTGTAGTTTCTAAACTTAACAAACTCAGTTTTTTTTAAATCATAATGGGGTAATTTTGAATATTTTACATTTTGAATGTTTCCTATTCGATTCGACAAGAAAGGAAGATTGTAAGGAACATTTAGGGTCCAGAAATTGCCACTTTGCAATATTTTTCAAAATTTTAACGTCATTTTTTATTTCACAAAAATTAAACGTAATGGGCTTTAACCAAAAATCAACTTAAGTTGTCGCTTTTAAACATTTAGTTTTGACACCTAAGGCAAAGCAATACTATTGAAGGTCAAGACAATGGTTTTAGACCAGTCGTTTTACTGGTTTAATGTGGAAACAGCTACACAAAATCCATATTTCCATGCTATATTAATAACCTATAAGTGTGCACATAATTCAGAATCTTATGTAAAACTTTTTAGACTACTATTTATGGTCATTCGTGACACACAAATAATATAAATACAAAAAGAGAGATATGGTGAACATATCTAGGAGACTATATGCTTTGTTAGTCAGACGTCAGGTGCGTTAGTTTATGCAAGCTGCAGTCGCCATTTTCCCTCTTTTCCTGTGAATTTGTGTTCTTCTGTCGTTCGGCGTCTGTAAACTTTTTCATTTTCATCTTCTTTTTGAAACCGTTTCGACAAATGGAAAACAGGAAGCATTTATGGAAGTCCTTTTACAAACTTAGTTTTCCCTATTTTCGTCCCGATCGAACTACAATTATGGCTGTCACTGGCAATTCTTGTTTCTGACATGCTAATTAAAAAAGTCGTACTAAAAAAAAAATATGCTTATGAGGTAATGAAGGAACACTGATTGATATAAGTATTGCATTTTCACTGTCTTTTTTGTAAAATGAATTTCCTGGGGTCAATTTAGGTATTTTTCCTGGTTCGTTTTTCCGTTAAATTGTAAGAGGAATTTGATTAAACAATAAAGAAGTAAGCTCTAAGCTGGCCTCTGGATATCCCTTGGCGAAATCTTGAATTGTAAAATGAATGAAATTTGAATTAACAAGTTTGTGTTAGAGAATCCTGGCTCTATTGAAGTTATTGTAAGTTTAAGACATTGAATTTTTATAGTTAATTTCCTGACAATCTTTTTCTTTCCAGAACTAAATTGGAAATAAAATTTTATAAAATGGGCAAAGAAACAGTGATTCGTTAATGACATACTCATAAAACAAGAATTGCGCAAAAATATCTAAATTAAGTTTATTTATTACTCCTAAAAAAACGGTTTTCCATCTTGATTCTAAAGTCAATGCCAGATATTAATCTCTATTAATATCTTAACTATAGTTTTTTCCCAATGTGTTTAAATCGAAGAAAGGATGATCAATCTCAATTTAAAAACAAAAACTTCCGATATTAATCCTAAGCTATTCAAAAAGTAATTGTGTTTTGACAAATATAAGGGAAGTTCAACAGTCACCCTTCTATGTACAATAACAGTCCCAGAACAAATATAGTTTATACGGATACAAAGAAACCAATCTGGATAAATATCACACGTTGAAGTAGAAAAAAACAAAAAACAACATCAAATGAATTCCAGAAGTGAAAAAAATCCGAAAAATTTTGTAGATACGAATATTTTTCGCGTAAGGGTCAGACGTCGAATTAATACAATATATGAATAAAGCAGTTGTAATAAAACCTAAATAGGTAGACATTTGCGAGTTGAATAACGATTTCATTATCATAATGATAAATCGTACTTGACACAATATAATGAAAATGATTGACGTCTCTACAAATCAACCGGCCGTTATAGAGTTATTTGTTAGCATATATAAAATGGCTTCTTTTTCAGTACAGTTCACATAATAAGGATTAAAAACTTTCTCTTTTTTTCATACATAGTCCAAATGTATTTGCAAAATCAGTTTAAAAAATAACAAAGCATGAATAATAAGGTGCTTGATAAATGCTTCTAAAGGACGAGGGTCGTTTAGGCCCATTTTTGGTCCAAAAATTTGGCTAAAAAATGAAAATTGGATAATATCTAATATTTTATATTTTATGCATTGAATAATGTCTATAAAAAGAAAATCCAAAAGAATTTTAAGTTTAATTAGTTCTACAATGGTCACATAACACTTAGAAAATGCTTTAAATGTGAAAAATACTGAGAAATTAATGAATTTGATGCAATATTTGATACTATTTTGTCTATTTTAATATAGATCGCACAAAAACATCACAACCAAACTTTGGACAATTAAAGATCTATCCAGTACATATGTATGGTTAAAATATCTTTGTGATATTTTTGTGCGATCATATCTATTTTGAACAAAACACCTCCAGAAATTGAGTTTTTTTTTTTACCGAAAATGTTAAATTCTTGTCAAAATAGTCAAATATACGCTTTCATTTTGTCAAAATGACGAAAATTATACAAGAAAAAATTATGAACTATTAAAAGACGATTATTAAAAATTTGGGTCAAATAAGGGGCTTAACGTATCTACTCATTTAATGTATCCCATGTACCACTAAAATTACAGGATGTCGAGATACATGTAACTGTACGGTTTTTTTTTCGGTGCAATTTGTAATAACAAGGATTTTGTCAAATGTGATGTCTTTGCTACCAATTGAAAGACAAACGATCAATTCTTTAAAGCATTACAAATGTAAGACTCTAGATGGTCAAGAAGCTTGTTTGTTTTGATGGATTCAATCAACATGATCAATGATAAAAAAAACATATACTAAAGACTAAAGGCAACAAGTTAGACATAACAGAAAATATGTCTAACCTAAAAAGCAAATCATTAAACTACAGATATTTCAATTTAGACATTGTTTTTTCTGGTATCTGTTGTAATTTTGTTTAAGAAGCAACTTGATTACGAGTACTTTATACTCTAACAAGAAGTATTTCCCGTTGTTTTCATTTTACTGAATTTTTTTGCAGATTCAGACCGACTCTACAACTTTATGGTCTAAGGTTTTCGAAATATAAATGTACTTGGAGTACTGTTTCTGAATTGTGTGAAACATTAATGTGTTGCGCAATCTAAGAGGTATTAAGTTCATTTTTGATAGCAGTTATTTTTCTTTGGGTCAACAATTTCTTTACACATTAGTATATAATTATAACACATTTTATTTATTTCTCCGACTTCTTTTCAAAATAACTACGAAAATGTGCACCAAAGCATCCTTTCGTACATGAAGACATCAAACTGGTAAATATCTATATAGATTACTGACGTCATATTCTTGATTACTCAACATTACTTATTTGCCCTGCAGATTAAACTGCTCGTCTATGCAAACTTCCTGATATTTGTATCTCTTTTTACAATTATCAGCAGTGTACTTTTGTCAATATAATTAGGCATGCTGTATGTTTTTTCTACTTTTTTTATTATTATTTATATTTTGACATATTAGGGTTATCAAATTGAAACTTTGCTGTTTTAAATAAAGTTCCTTTCTATTTTAATTTTGTCCAAAATAATGATAAAGGGTTTTTTTGTTACTTTTACTGTGTGTCGAAAATCCATATATAATATATTCAATAAAAGGAACAAAGGACGTCTGAAATAAAATCTTGGAAATAAATAAATTTTGTACATGCATGCATGTTTGAAGATGTTGTTAAAGTTTCAAAGAAATATTAGAATTTTAAATATTTTTTAAAATATGTTAACCAGTGATTCACTAGAAAATATTTTTACTTACATGTCTATCCAAACAACATAAGAACGGGTTTTTATGGAGTACAAAAACATGTGAAAGATATCATAATCCAATATAAAGCATTAAAATCCACATTATTTTGATTAAAATTCCTTTTTGTTTTCGAAAATATGTTCACAAATAAAATCCAGTAATAATATTTCTATACACAATAACAATATAACAGAAATAGATGATCAACTATTGGTTCTCCTTGTCATGTTCCAAATTTACCATACTTGTTAATATGATAGGTAATGTATTCGGATATGTCAATTCTTTTGCCTAGGGCACCATCACTTTGCATGTCTGTCATTTGCTCCTTGACAAGACGTTACATTGTTA
This sequence comes from Geukensia granosissima, assembly GCA_032357055.1. NCBI lineage: Eukaryota > Metazoa > Mollusca > Bivalvia > Mytilida > Mytilidae > Geukensia > Geukensia granosissima. Next base: position 5,349 of record JAULBM010048048.1, on the reverse strand, counting down.
CCTAAGGCACAATGAATAGATCACACAAAATATTTAGTATTGGTTCTCACCTCTTGTAACTATAATCTGTTCATCTTTAGCAAGGATTCAAGTTACACCTTCAAGACATATTTTTAATTTGTTATTTATATTGTATATCATTTGTCAGATGTTATTTATTTGTAACAAATATTTGTTATAGTGAAGATGTTTTTTTTATTTAAAATTTGAAAATTGCGGCTTCAAAGATAGATACTTATATGGTTGCACAGTCCATTTCAGTTACTGACTTTATGTTTAGAATTTTTAAACAATTTTAATTTATTTTAAAACAAAATTGATTTTGTTGTTTAATAGCCAAATCCGATTTTTAAACGTGTTATATGAGGATACTTTCTTCTAGCTCTTCCAAAGCATGTGTCTTTTTTTTAATATTTGTAAGCTGTTATAATACTGTAAGTTAAAAACTTTCAGTTTGTGAAAGTTTAAGGGGTCCAAGCTTTTCTTCGGTTTGTTCGTCTTGTCTTTATGGACAAGGCTTTTCGGATATATCCCATGGTCCACTTTGAACCTGCATAAAACTTCAAAATACGTTTACACAACATATGTTTTGTTGTATTATTTTCAATTAATTAATTTAAGATACAAGGTTACCAATGTGACGAAACATGGTGAATATCGCTACATGTACGCCATGTTCTCATCAGTAGCGTCAGAATCAAAACACAGGAAGACCGAGATCGAAACGCTGAAAAAGAAGTAGTCGTGTCAAAGCAAATCGAAATCGGCAGCAAATTTCAGAAGGAAGGCTATCTATTATGTGTAATACAAGGTAAAAACCTTTTCTGATTTCTCAACAGTTAAGAACGTGTAATTTTTTACAAGATACTTGTCAAAATAGTATGTGGTAAAATTCATGCCAAAGAAGCCTGACAACAGGACTGGTGAATAACATCGGGGACCTATAGTCTACTAGCAGAGGTATCGGCTCAGAACTTTCAATATACAAATTAACAAATAATTATTCATTAACGAATTGTCGAGCTTAATTTGGAATAACTCTTATGAACAAAAATATTTACCATGTGTGAAACAACATAGCTAGAACATTCTCTCATTATCTAAATGGTTTTGCGATGGTTTTCAATATTACCACGACAGGACACTTCAATGTTGTTTTGCAGTTAAGCAGCCAATTTACAAGTAGAAAACAGGTCCAACACACGAGTCGTTTTCAACTATAAGATTAAAAATTAGAGCTTTGTGCTATTTGCCAGCAGGGAAAATAATTCATTTAATTTAAAATCATCCTGAATTCCAGGAATGAGTTTACTTTTAAATTTATAATTAATATAATTTATATAAATCTGTCAATTAATTTACAAAAATAACCCAAAGGCTTGATAGTAAAATATTTCGATTGTACGCATACTTTTATGTAGAAGGCAAACAATAACTAGTGTGGCAGTTATTTGCTATGATCTCATTATTGTCTTTTACATGAAATCATCTGTAATAGATAAATTATTTATTTGTCGTTTTGTTAAATATCACCAGTTATATCATAGTTGGGGTAAATTCATGGTCATGACAAACACGAGATTTAGATTATTTCATCCAACCAGTGGCATAACTGACGAAATACAACAAAACGACAACTAAATCAGGCTGAAATCAACCACACAATAATTATTTCCATTTTAAATATTCGTGCACAGTTACGAATATGACACTATCTTGTTGCCAAAGACAAAGGCGGTTTTTGTATCACATTTTGCAAGACACACAAAAATCACTCTGAGTGCTTTTTACACATTATGATCAGTTGGCAGATTTGATGATTCATATTCTTATATTTAAGATTTCATTTCAAACCCTTTCAGTCACGCTAATACAAATTAATTAATAAAAATTATGTAAGGTTTAGATGCCAGACCGAGGAGGAAATTCTAGAATCTAATGGGTAGTACATTATAGTAAACATAATTTTTTACTTGATTTCAATGTGTTTTCCATGCTCGCGATCCAAAGCTCTAGGTACATTGATCCGTACATCAACTACGGTAGAAATATTATATTCAATTATTCTGCGGGGATGTTTTCAAATCTAATAAAACAGCAGTTTCTGCTCAACTCGCGTATCCCTCGTCAACAAAGACCACAGGAGTGCTCCGGGTAAGCAGTTCCCGCTCCACTAATGACACTCCGCGCGTCCCTCATCAACAGAGATGTTAAGGGTGAACTCAGTGGTCCAGGTAAGCACTTTCTTACCACCTATTGACACCCAGAATGTTTCTCGTATGTGAAGCAACTTGTTACTGACACAAAGCAATGATAATCAAGATCTTAAAAGTATGGAAATACAAAATTACCAATGTTAAATAAATATGGAAAATTTAGGAATGCTATATGTACATTTCAAGGAGTAACCTCTCACCAGTAGCATTAGAACCGTAACATAGGAAGTCAAAGATTCAAATATAGCAAAAAAAGCACTCAATTTCAAACAAATCCAAATGGGAAGCCAAATCCGACGACAGGGACCACTACTAAGTGCTTTACTTTTCAAGGCCTTTCCGTATATTCCGTGTTTTAGAATTTTAGCAAATTCAGCAAATTTCTGTAAAACATTATGTGATAAATTTCATGTCGGACAAGTCTGACAACTGGGCTGGTGAATACCGTCGGGAACCAATGTTCCACCAGCAGAGGTATCTTTGTGTTTTGTTGCTTGTCCTGTATTATTTCTTTTTGGTCTTTTTTGTTTGACGTCTTACTTATACTCTATGTCAGAGTTTGTTGTAATGGGTGAAAACGTTATGAAAGAAAATCTGTCTATCACATTTTTCTATTTCGTAGATTGAAAAAGTGCAAGAAAGTTGCAATAATACTTTTGAGCATTCACGATGTATTTTAAGCTGCGCCGAGTTTGTAAGTCTCATCGGGAAATTGACATTGTAAAGTCAGCCATTTTTTTGCCGGAATTGGGTCTTTGCACGCGCCAGCGCGAAACCGGGAGCACAGATTGACAACGCTGCATAATAATTATTTAATTAAACTAGGATTAGATAACATGCAAAAATGGTTTGAGGGGCACCTGAATGAAATTTAAAAGTAATTCTTTTTATATGAATCGCAAGAGAAGGTCCGAACAAAGGAAAGTGCACAATTTTGTTAATTACTTTATCTAGGTCAAACTGAATCGCTCCCGCCCAAAACGAAGATGGCCGGCCCTCAATGTTAAATCTCCGTAGAGAAATTCAGGGCCAAATAATATTATGAAAAACGTTATATCATAGCGTGAAACATAAACTGTTAACCGTGGAAAAATTCTATCTTTTGATTAAAAATAGATGCAAAGGCAGAAACGCACAAATAATTTTATATAGCTAGAAAATCACACTCCACAAATCCTGACATAGAGTATTACTATTTTCGTTTGTCCATTTTTTATCTTCGAACTCTCTTATAACCATATTGCAGTTTATTACAAAATTACTTATGTGCAAAAATGGTAAAAATAACGATTTGATTATGGGGCAGTTTAGTCACTATTTGAACATTCGACATTTTCTGGACACACTATTTAATGATAGATAACCAATATGTTTTCATAATGGTGGAGAAAATGATTACAATGTTTAGAAAATACACCGACAAATATAAATTTAAAATATTGCACATGAATAATGGTATTCGAACCTTTATTAAAATGGTGGCAAAATATTTCTAGTTTTTAAACAATATATACGAAATTGTGATTTCCTTCATTAATTGTAAAACCTTACATTGTTTCTGAAAAGAAAAATATCTGTAAAAGTGTGTGAATTGTTAAAATATTACCTAGATATTAAAAGAATTTTCCGAAGTTTACCATCTTCGACGATGACATACATGTATGTCACCCTACGGCCAAACGTGATTAGGACAAGTACTAAAAACTCAACACAATGAATTTCAAGAATTTTTTTTATTAAAAATATAATAAATAATGAAATTCAAATGGTAATACGTTACATTTATAAATCAGTAAAACAAACTTTGAAATTAATTTAGAAACTGCAGCAATACTTCTTACTGACCTAGGTAACTACACTAGCAACATTGCTTACCTTACTTGTTTATTAGCCTCAAAATCCAACCTCCCAGAGCAGCAAATCGGGTTGCCTTTTATACTCTTCTGAATGGCTGATGCAATAGGCTTGAATGTTGAGGCATGCCATAGTGTCAATTTTTAGCCATTTTTGGAAACAAATGTGTCAAAAACATCTCAAAGTGACGCAAAGGTCTTAAAGGGATGATGACAATCATTGATGCAGGTGCAGTTTCTTCACTTATGCTTTACTCGAGACTTTGCAACACAAATTACCTTCTTGTGCGCCTTAATGAATGGATTTCAATATTTTACTGAGAACTTATTTCATTGTTCAGCATAGTTATTCAGAGTCCAGACTAAAGAGTCAAAGCCAATTTCATTCGGTAGCCCTCTTCAATTAATATAACATTGATGGTTAGGCTTAATGAGGCTCACTGGGTATGAATACAAGCAAAAATGGGATGCGAGTTATCAGAATTGACAAGTATAAAAACAATAGATATACATGAAACATACATAGATACAACATTTTAGACATAAGCATTTATTGAAATATCAAATATTGTCTAATAGCAATTTAAGTCTAATAATTAAAATACATTGTCTGTATATAGTTCAACACTAGTTTCCGTATAAAAGTGCACTCAATAATGATTTTTCATTATCATAATCTTCTGGACACAGGTCTTCAACTCCGTAGGGTTACATATACATGTCACGTTATGTCCCTTAAGCATATAAGCATATTAGGGTAATTCTAATAATCGCGCAATTAATCATGGTCCGAAAACCTTAATACTATCTTTTTCATGACTGATATAAGATGTTCGATTCGATCAAGATACATTGATTGCATGTCTTTTATCTTAATTGGGAAATAATCTTTATTCCCAAATATTATACATCTCTTTTGACTATATATCATAATGATGAATATACCCTTATATGTTTGGCCAAAGTCAAACTTTAATGTCTATACTGCTTATATATGATCTATTAAAAACTGTCTTTGTATAAAAATTGCGATGCGGTATGATTGTCCATAAGACAGATGTCCACCAAATAAAAGTCGAAATTAAACTAATTCAGGTCACATAATTACGGCCTTCAACATTGAACAAAAGGCCATAACATAGGGAGTTATAAAAGGCCCCAGAATACAAAAAAAAAAAAAATTATAAAATGCGACAATCGATCTAATCTTTTCTTCTAAAACAATGTTTTCCTGCTCAGTTAAACGAAAATTAAAAAAATACATACTGGTGAAACTTTTC
>JAULBM010048037.1:0-10609 GCA_032357055.1 Geukensia granosissima | reverse complement strand
CGGTCCCTTTGTTACAGTCTACATACTGATTTATTGTTTGCTAACTTGTTTCCGTCCTGAATATGCATGAAATATTTCCCACTGGACGTTAAACAACAATCAATCAATCAAACAATCAATTTGTTGATCTTGAATTAAAGATGGTTAACACTAAAAATGTTTTTGCAGTTCTTTAAAAAGACAAGATTTAAGGAAAGAAAATTCGGTCCAGGACATAAGAAATAGCCTTTAACAAAATTATGTATTCGACACGACACATTTTTCAATTTGTTTTTAATACTTAAACTGCAAAACAAGACTTTTTCTTTGAATTAAATGACAAAATTTCATTACCTGAAAAACAATATTGGATTGGTTAGACTTTATACCAGAAAAAAAGAGTTTAATAATTTTAAATGCCTTTTTCCTGTTGTAAATATAAACATTTGTTACAATTAATTAAGAACAATCATTCTGAATTCTTTCACTGAAATATTGCACACTATGAAGTTTAGTTTCTATCGATGCGTCAACGTCGTAAAAAAAACTACATAATGACTAGAAAGCTGAATCGATTTTGGTATTTTTCTTTTTAAACTATCCTATTAACAATGTTTAGGACGAATAAGTAAAGGATAAGGGATGAAGGTAGGTTTTTGTCAGTTAAACAGCCGAGAGACAGTAAGGTTGACTACACATCACGAAAAACGAAGTCCCGAGGGATTTTTAAGATTTTTAATTAGAAAACTCTCGGACGTAGCAACTGCTCCAAAACAGGGAAAAGCCGAAATTCAAACATTAAAAATGAAGTACTTAGATCAAACACAGGTAAGCAGCTAAAGCTAGCTGGAAGAATATGTATATCTTGTGTGGTAAGATAAGTGGAGTCTTCTCGATTAATTGACGAGCTGAGAATTATAATTAGTACTTGAAATTAAAGTTTGGAATTTCACCAGCAAAAACTGACAAATCTCCGAATCGTCAAGTGTACATGTGATTTATTGTACAGTACGGTCTCAACTTGTAGATCTAAAGGAAGATCATGTTTTAAAATTTAAAACGTAAACAACGAAAGCTTTCAAATTTTAAACGTGTAATACGCTAGATTTACGACCAGGTTGATTGCTTCATTATGTCCACTCCATTATTTTGAAGTAAACGGAAGATCATTAAAATGTTTCGCATGTATATATGTGGAGGAAATGCAAAATTCTGACAGTATAATATTCTTTTTTCAAAAGTTTTGTTCTCAACTGATTGTGTTTATTTTGTCGTGTAAATGCATTTTGAAATGCGTGGGTGAAAGTTTTATAAAAATACGTCATACTTTCAATGGACAAACCAACCATTAAAAATCAGGATATGCGACGAGATCTTAAAACACTTGATTGGCAACATGTCGTTCTAATGTAACGCTTTTAAGTGATTAATGTATTACTCCTATTAGATATCTTTGAGAAGAAGCTTTTACATGAAAAGGAAGCAAGTCTATTGTGTTTTGTGTCGTGTTATATTAAGCTGTTTTCTATGTCGAACTATTTCTTTACTGTAGACGTTCATGGCTTTCATAACAGCTTAACAGTAAGTTGTATCGTAACCAATATTAGACACGACATGAAGTTTGTTAATCAAGGAAAACTTAACATTCCCTGAACATTTATATTAGCTGTTAGCCATAACCATTTTATCATTGTTTTAACTCTGTACGGAATACGTTAATTCTTAGTTCGGAGAGGTTAGACATTGTATGGTTTTTTCTTCTTAAGCCATTTGTAATGATGAGATTTGTAAGGAATCTAAGTTATGTTTTGTCTTATAGTTAAATGAAATTTTCTTAAAATCACGACCAAAAAATTCCAGAACCAATCCTAACACTAATTCTTATAGCATCTACAACCATTTCTTAATTTCCTCTCGACTGGTTTTTTTGTGTGTTACTTCCAGTTACTCCAGCTTTAGTTTTTAATGTAGTGTTGTGTGTTCTATATTTGTCTTTCGTTTCGTTTTGTTGGCCATTGTCTTGTTTGTCTTTCTATTCTCTGCCCCTTTGGTATCTTCGAATTCCTTTTACCAGAACTTTATTTCATAATTTAATGACGACTAACTACATTTGTTTTTTAAAACAATTTAAATGCAATTATATAAAATAAAAATTGTGTGACACATGAAATCATTGAATTGTTATTATTGTTTGTTTGTTTGTTTTTTTTTTTTTTTTAGTTTTCTATAATGTCATTAGTAATTCGGATTTTCCGATGTTGTAAATTTTCCTTAGTAGATATGCTGTATACACAGTGGAGATCATTTGTAAAAGATCAATAATTGCAAGATGTTCTCTTGGCAGAAAAATAACATTTGAAAACACATACTCAGTTATTATAATTTTTTTACTTAGTTTGAGTTACTTTTCTGAAAAGAATATACAAATCTGCCTTTAAGTAAAAGTCCTTTACAAAATACTCATATACATTAAAAGTGCATAGTCCAATAAGACAAGACAAACACGATGCAAACAAAGCGGGAAAACAGAAAAGACTAAAGCTTTTACTCTACTAAATCCTGTTTCTGGAAATGTATAATTGAATAAACTGCAAAAAAATTTTTGGAACAATTTTACAATTAATATCACAGATCAATATTACTATTTTTTGCTTTTAAACAAGCAATTTAAAAAATTGGGTATTCCAAGTGCATCCCACTCTTATATACTTTTAAAAATTTTATACGGATTTGTGATTTAAGCTTTGAAACCATTGTTTGATTGATTAATTGTTTTTTTCTTTTACAGCGGCAAATACTTCCTGTATATTTAGGACGAAACCATATTATGGTTCCATTAGAGATACTTTTTGCCAAATTGCAATCTTTTGGTCGACAAATCATGACAATTACTCTTGTTATATTTCTTTCGACAAATCTGTGAAATACCTTTTGTATACTGGGATATTAAATTAGCAGACGATATTACCAAAACATTTTCAATGCTTTGTAAGTCTCTGTTTGGGCTGTCTGTAATTTCGTATATCTTGCAGCTACATCTGAGTGAAAATGTGGAGGATACCTGAAAATTATAGATTAAAACGACCAAAAACACTCGACGTCGTTTATATAATGACGTCACAATTAACATTCGTTTCACATTTTCAGAATCCTGCTTTAAAATAAATCCAAGATTTTGCAAAATAAAAAATGCTAGCGTTTCGGACGAAGAAATTGTTGGAAGTCATTGTTTAATTTGTGTATATATAATATTGATGAAAATACTTTAAATTCTTATTTAATTAAAAATCTATCTCTCTTTGACCTCAGTCCGTATTACCTTTATATTCGTAAACCTAAACTACCTTACAGGTTTTAATGTTCATCTATTGCTAGAACCCACACAAATGTTACCATAAAGCTTGCTTTTTGTTGTTCACTAATTCTTATGTTTTGAGGCTGGATTAATAGTAAATTGTAACGGTTGCAAAAACCATACATTTATCGATTAAACATATAAGATAGTTAGTTTCACGGAAGAACAATTTGTCCAAAGATAAGAAAGTGGAAAAAACATTTTGAGAACATTGTCAGAAAAATTGAGCACACAAGTATGTTTTGAGGAAATACCCTGATGAAAGCTTTTATTCTGAGAATACTCAAAGGTAGAGATTAAAATGTTAACATACAAGTTCAATGCCAACCTAATGGATTTGTTCTGTTGTTTTATTGTTCGAATCACCGACTAGTGGTATAAGTAGGTTTGAATGCACACAAACATGTTTAGTTCTGCTACATACGTTATGTGCATTTTCCTAATCAAGATGTTATACTCAACTGCATGCAACTGTTTATGTGAATTATCTCGTGTCGGTCTAGGTTACATTAATCATCACAAATTAACATTCTTTGATATTTATTAAATTTTCACTGCTGGACGTTAAGCAACATTCAACCACTATACCAAATCATACCAAGGCAGTCATTTCTATAAAAGATTTTAGAGGAAAAGTATTTAGTATTTACCAAAAATTGGTATTATACGCTGCTATATCATTTCCGAACTTGTTATTGAAAAGGCACAATCACGATTTCAGACAGGAAAAGTATTTAGTATTTACCAAAATTTGGTATTATACGTTGCTATATCATTTCCGAACTTGTTTTTGAAAAGACACAATCACGACTTCAGACTTGTCGGGCTATCAAAGAATAAATATAGAACGATTGATCGTTGTTTCTCCTTCTACGGATCCGTAAACATTCTCAGTATACTTACAGCAAACTTTTGTTGATCAAGAATCCCATCAATTTTGAATGCAAAGTTAATTTCATGATCAGCGAGTCACATGAAGTATCATGTACGATCAGTATCAGTGTTAGCCATTTTAACCTCGTAATTGCTAAATGATGAATGCTTTCCGGTCAGGCAGAATTAAGCGTGAACATCTCAATTAACTTTGCTGAGGTTTAATCGATTTCTATCTAGTTCGATATGTTTTTTGTAGTTTAGAGAGAATTAAATGTAGTTAAATTAAAGGCTTAAAGATTCTGATTTTTTAATGTGTTGATTGTAATGCGCAGTGGTGAAGAAACAAGGACAACATTAACCATTTAACCTTACAAGCAAAATTATTAATGTTAGCGACTCATTTGCCAGTATATTTAACATAAGATTACAACATTTGAACATTTTTTTTATTTTTCAACATCTTGGTCATTTATGCATACATTTCATGTAAAAAACTGAAAATGTTTTTTACGCTTATTTTTTAGGTTTATATATCTGTTTAATATATACATGTATTTCATTTTTCTTTAACATTTCCCTTTTTTGTTATTTTTGGTTTTGTTTTTATTTTTATTCGATTTTTTGTACATGTTGAGAAAACATTGTTGCAGAAACTTTCTCTTAATTCTTGTGTTAATGAAATATGTGATGCAGAAATTTTTTGGTATGTAAAGGATATTACATTTTTATTAGTAAATATTACACGGGGAAAACAGAAGAGTCAACCAAAATGAACATCAAGACTAGTATTATTTTATGTATACACGTTATATTTATTTTTGAGCGATTAACAGCTTATCCCCCTTGTGATACGACTTGCAGAGACCTTAGATTTATGATTTTCTCTGTTCACTCATGGTTGGGTGTAGTTGTCTGACAATAACCCATATCTTTTCATTTCGTGTCATAGGGAACGCGACAAGTGATTATACTTACAAACGAAAATATATGAATATATAAAAAAAATACATTTCATAAATAGGAGTTACTGGGCATAGGCGACGTGTAAAGTTAGCAATAGTCTCCTTCAAGATACCAAATGTGAATTTTTTTACATTAGAAAAGGATATTAAAACAGATAAAGGAAATACTTAGTCTTTTGCAAATCTTTACCCTTCCAGAGCACCTGATGAAAATCCGTTTTGTAGAGGAGTATGTAGAGTCCAGGCCATGTTCATTTTGTTTTCATTGGATCTTTTAGTTTGTTTTGAATTTGTCTTTTTCCTTTGTACTATGCAAATTAGAACTCTCACATGGGTAATCTACACTTACCTTGCAAAAGTAAAAATTCATACATAAATCCATTATAGTTAACTAGAAAGCATTGGCAGATTGGAATTTTTTCCGCCACAATATAAAATCAGTACAACGAATTTTCTTTTGAGTTGCTTACAGACGGTTTTCAGAACATAGATGAACTGGACTTTAAACTGAGTTGTGAAGGACTTCATGAAGCAATTGTATTAATTTAGCATTTTTACTTTGATAACCATCATAATAAAAGAATTTTATTTAACGTAGTTGCAGATAGTATAGATAAAACAAATTGAGATTTCAATGTTGTATATGAAATTAGTTTTAGACATATTTATATCTCCCTTGAATCACTTCCATGCCTTTAAAATAAATGCACAAGAACAGCAAAATACAAACACACACTCTTTCTAGTAATACCAAGCCTATAAATAACTTGTAAAAAACAGCAACAAAATTCAGTTCCTAAATAGGAAAATATTTTTTTATTTTTCTAAAATATGGTCAACATCAATTATTCATGTTGAAGAGGAAAATGCATTTACTGTTTGAAGTTAACAACTTGTGTTATTTAATCATTATGAATTTGTAAGGCTGTTTAAATGGTAAATGGTAAATTTTCAGTGACTTTTAGAAAAGAGCAGGCTCATCTAAGAAACGAAAGAGACACATTTTTATTTTATTCTCTTTATGTTGTACATTTGCATTGTTTACGTTTGGTTTGTTTTTACCTTTTAAGTAATGCAACCTTTTAACCCTAATTATTTAGTCTTGTATTCATCTAAGAAACAACAAACTATTAAATAAAATTCAAAAGATGTCTGATTTCAGCAATTCACAAACTTTGAAGTTGTTTCCTGCCTATTTTCCACATTAAAACACGTTTTAATAATCGTAAAAATGAGGGAAAATGAAAATTGTTATCAAAATTTGCATTTCCTGTGAACATATTTTACATAAAGTGTACAAGTATCAGGAAATTGTTTTCAGTTAACTGGTTGCTTTCTCTTTTTGTATAACACTTTCTGAATAAACTTTGAAATCTCATTTAATGCACTGCTTTCGATGCAGTACTTTTATGTTTAATGAACTGGTTTTTTTTTCATTTGTTTTCCTACTGAATTTACGACAAATGTTTTTTTTTCAACATAAATCGAACGGTCTATTTCGATTGAAATATATATCAGGGGTTTGGGAAATTAGATGCATAATATAATTTTTTAATAAATAGTTGTATAAAATATTGCAATTTTGCCTAATTATCATTATGTTAAGAAGTATTTTGTTATTAATGGTTATATTGTTGTTCCTAATTTTCACAATTAATGTTCCAAAATATTTTATTATAAAAAGGCACTTAAGTAGGAAATGTAATTCGTCATCTTCAATACTTGTACACAAAACGTGCAACGAATATAAAGTGAGTCGATGAGCTAATTTAACGTGGAATTATGTTCTGAAAAACGATGTGCAAATATTTCTAGAACACAAATAAACTGAATATTACCGACGGCGAAAAACAGTTGTATTAAAAAATATTTCAAGATCGATTTTAATATTAACTGATATTAACGTAAAATACAAGTCTTAAAAAGGTATATTTTTTAATTTTATTCCCTTAATTTTTAGCTGTTCTTATTTCTGGAACATAACTTGAGTTCTAAATGGAACACGGAAATCAAAGGTTAATAAAATCTTTTTATGGTTGGATTTAATGTGATGTGTTTAAAAGAAATCTTTTAAAAATGCTATTTATTTTCAGGTTGAATTGTGTTCTAACGATGAAAATGGAATCTGGTGTGGGGTTAATAAACATTAGAAACCAAATCACCAGATATCAAATATATTATTATTTTGTGTTTTACGACAGACTTTTTTTAACGTACCATTTTGAAAATTCTATAAATAAAAATGCTTTTATTTTAAGGGAAAATACAATATGATTTCGCCCATTTAAGAGATGAAAAACAATTTAGAAATCTCAAATTAAAAAACACAAAATCTTTTGAAATGTATCAAACATTGACATATAAGGTTTTAATTCAGCCAAACCATCGGAAATAAATACCATACCATTACCTCATAACTTTTATTTTTTAAAATTTCTGCTGATAATTTAAACAACTTGCAATATAAAATATATGTTTGGGATTAGTTTAAGTATTAGAAGACAACTTGGAGTGATTGGAAGACAAAGGCTAACACTTAAGTTGCGACAAGATTTCTGAGGTTTCCCCTCCCCTGCTCAAAGGTTGTGCCGAGGAAAGAATAGGCACTAAGTATCTCCGTCCTTGAGGCACTAGTCCTCTAAAAGGGGCGTCCCTGATTGTGGGGGGTGTATAAATTCACAATTCGTCCAGAGGGAGACGTTAAAGACGCTCCGTGTTTAGGAAATGCCACGTCCTTAGCACGCAAAAGACCCCTTGTAACAGCTCTTTTTGAGTGGTCCGTAGGTGGCCAGCTACAAGGCTAAATCTTCCGCCCCTATCCAACCCGCAATTTTTCCAGTTGCAGTCTAAAAGTCCCTCCCGGCCTAACCAGACCCTTTGTTACAGTCTGCATATTGATTTATTGTTTGCTAACTTGTTTCCGTCCTGAATATGTGTGAAATATTTGCCACTGGACGTTAAACAACAATCAATCAATCAATCAATCAATCGATATGTTTTATATTCAATTAGATATTTTACTGTGTCTAAGTACATGTATTAGGTAAGTCCTGATCAACTTAACCTGAAAATGTTACTCGATTTTGACAGTCCTGACTGACTACAATACCATATTTCTTGTTCTCAGTCGGTTTATGTCGACGATTGATTGATTGATTAATTGATCGATTGATTTGATTGATTGATTGATTGATTGATTGGTCGTTGTTTAACGTCAAGCGGCAAATATCTCATACATATTCAGGAGGAGAAAGTTAACATAATAAAACCTAAAGGGGATTAGCTGGGGGTAAGGTCGGGGATGTTTCACGTCATAAGATGCCAAATTGGGACATTCGAGTAGGTGCAGGAAATTTAGCCTAAGCAACTGGCCACCAACGAACACTCATTACGAGCTGTCGCATAGCGCTCGACGAAAATGTTCTTAAATTGTCGTATTGTTTAATCTTATTGCTTGTAGATATTTGAATTGCCTTCAAATCACAAATGAAATGTACGACTGTTCTGCAGATTCTTAGATAATTGCTTTGCTGTGATTGTGACTTATCTGAAATTTTGGTTCAAAATAATCAATTTAATTTAAAAAAAAAATACATCAATTTTATCCGACGTAAATGAAGATTCAATGTTACCTTCTTTTTTTCTGCTGTTATATATAAACAATTGTGTGTATAGTTTCTGTACTTATTTCCCGCACCAGAACCGTGTCGACTCGGTGCTTCGTTTTACTGTATTGTCAGAAATGATCTGTTTACAACATGCTACATCGATTCTATGAGATAGAAAGGAAGAGACGTATTGTACCAACAGGTAGGAGCGTTATGGATAATTACTTTTCTACAGCTGATTTTGCTTTTAATAGCTAATTTTTAAAGTTAATTTCACATTTACATTGATTTCTTAAGAGTTTTATGATTGTTTGTTTGTTTTTTTTTTTTGTCTTTTTTTTTGGGGGGGGGGGTATCATTTCCTCTCCTAAAGATTATTCGATTTTTGTAATTAACAGACAACAGTGACACAGAACACAGATAATAAAATAGATGCAAGTGCATCTACAAAATCATCTTCCTACATTTTTAATAAAAACGCAAAAATTAATTAAAAACGGAGAATTAGATATGATTTATGAATATGAAAAATTAACCAATTTATATATGTAATCATAATTGAATTTTAACATGGAAAATTAATAGCACTTTAATTTCCATTCTATTTGAAATATTTATTCGAGTTTTTCATTAACGTTTAAACAGGTATTCTTGGCCTGTTTTTGGAAAGAGCTTAGATTATTACATATTCTAATACACATTGTAAAACGTGCTCCGAGTCTGGTAGTATATCATACAAAAACAGAAGCACAAATAATGAATAAAAATGGAAAATTTTGGGTAAGCTTTTTGTACATTTCATAGTAAACCAAACAAGTAGAAATGCAAATAAGCTTTACGTACAAATTATGGCAGAGAATCTATTTAGGGTTGGACTCCCTGATGAATGCAATTTTGATTTCTTTAAAGCTAATTAGTTAAGTATTCTCAGTACAGCATCAGTTTTTGTTTCGCATGCTGACCTGCATAAATTGGCAATGGGGTACCCTTTTCTAAAAGTACGTAACTTCTTCTGAAGGACTATTCTCTTGGGGTAAATAGCACAAACAAAATTAGTTGCAAAATCGTATAGTTGTAAGTTATTTATAATCAAATTAATAATTTCTATTTTTTTTTTTAAACAATTATTTCGTTTTTATGCCAAAATGTTTTTAAGGTTGTTGACTGTGTATTGTATGCATATTATATTTGTAAACTCATTTTTAAGAGTCTAGTATTTGTTTATCAATTTAAACTTTTATTAGTTTTACATGGTTCCTTCATCAAAATCCGTATTTACCACATCAAAAACGTAACTTGATACCAATTGCAAAGTCCGACAATTAGCAAAATTACCTTCAAGACTGTATTTATTTAAAATATATGAACCATTAATATGTTATTACTATCAGGATTCGTTATGTTGTGTAAAACAGATAATAAAATGCATGTATAATTTATGAGTAATTATCCGGCAAAACAGCAGATGTTAATGTTATAAAATAATTTTAAAAAAAACTTGTAAACTTATTGGTAACAACCCTGGGGATTTAAACTGTTATCGGATTTTAAAAGTCTTACAGTCGAAACAACTTTTTTCTTTGCCAGGTACAGTGCTTTATGAAGTAATAGATGCGTGAACATTTTGAAAAAACTTTCATTTATTTGTTTTTCGACATTTATTATGCAAGATGTAGTTTTAAAAAGTAACAACTTACACGATCCACCGTAGGTATCGTTGTCCTGCGAAAGCGTGATTTCTTACGGGAATCTATCCGGATTTCTTACGGGAATCCTGGATTTATTACGGGACGGCTGTTTAAAATGTAAACAAGCAGACTACAATGCTA
>JAULBM010048026.1:0-10609 GCA_032357055.1 Geukensia granosissima | reverse complement strand
ACTGACAAACCTTATCACGTGCGATGCGAGTTAAACTCAACCCGTTTTTGTATGGTACAAAGTCAGGTGAGAACTCATGCCTTATAGGTGATAGGCTACAGAGATCTGTACAGGTAAGTTTAAATCAACTACCTAGACCACTCTGCCACCCAGGCCCCCGCTATCAAATGTAAATACAATTTAAACTTATTAGACTAGACAGATAAAAGTTTTCCCTTACAAGTGACCTTAAGAAATTTCTTGGTTTGAAAAATGTTGCTAACTTAAGAAATTAATAAGTTTTTTTTATACATTCATCCTGTCAGATTACAACCTTTAAATGTACTCTTACAGGGATTAGGTTTTAAAAATATATAATTTGTGGAATGCAAGATGAAATTAAATAATGGCATGCAAACATGATAAAATGAATAAATAATTAACACTATTAAATATTAAAAACTGATTCAACAAGAACTCTCACATCTAAACAATATCAACACATGTACATCCAACTGTATCTCGGCCAAAGGAAAATAATTGAATTTCAGCAGTATTAATTATTCTTATACCTGTAATATGTTTCACATGATTTTCCAAGATCAAGAATTCAGACCTGGACCTGAAAATTATTGATTAAATATATCTGAGGTACATTTTCTAAGTGTATATTTCATGCACTGCAAATCATTTTCAATTGAAATACATATTTTCTATTAGCCTTACTTTGTACATAGCATACAAAAATACAAACAACTTGCAAAATGAAAGCTCTCATACAATGAATTAAAATTACAGAAATACTATTTTATTGTAAGATAAAATATCCTTAAAGGTGATCACTGTAGTTTTAAAGCTGATTTATTGCAAAAACAATGTAAAAGTTTTCAAGGACAAGAACTACCATGATTAATCTTACTTTATTGTTTTGTGCAACATTAAGAAAGAAGAAAATTTTTCAAAATTCAATGCAGTAAAATTTTTAATGGGCTAACTCCAGAAGTAAAAAAAAATGTTTATTTCTTAAACCCAACTGATCTACATAAAATGTTTAACTATTAACTTTTTTTGTTTTGTCCAAGCAGGTTTTAAGTGTTGATGCCAAATTTCAACAATATTTGTGACCAAAGAAAAAGTAAACACCCATTTTGTGATTTTCAGCACATTCTTTGCAAAAGCAGTTTTTGTTGCATTATGTAAATTACTTAAATAAATCCACTGACAATGTGATCGTATTTGTTTATGGTTATATCCTTTAAGGCAGGATTCATATCATAACTTAGTACTGAAAATGCAGATCATCAAAAATTATAAATGTGAAATTGAGTGTAATAGTACAACATAAATGGCCCAGAAAAATTGACATATGCTCACAGTATGCAACACAACATTAAATCACAACCTTATTCCAACCTACAAAAATCTTCAATTGCATTACTATATCAATTGCACCATTTGAATCAATATTATCATTATATGTAGTAAAGTTACAATTGATGTAAACTATAAAATCAAAAATCAGATCTGGACAGAGATGGGATACTTATTTTCTGGCAGAAAATACTGTAAAAACATTGTTGTTTATGCTGAGTATAAAGGAAAACATAACTATAAAAAAAGTAAAATTGCAAAGAAATTCACAATCTATAGAAAAATAACACTGTCACAACCAGACATTTAATACTGTTTTATCGAGACATGTTAAAGTACTGAGCTATTGCAACTAAGTTTAAGTTGTTAGTTCTAATTGATCTATAAAAAACAAAATAAAAAAAATTAACACAACTATCTGATGTGACATATTGCACACGTTTCACAACCTAAAATAAATACAACCTGTGTTGGTACTTAAGTATTAAAACTTCCAACAGTTGCAAGAAAAACATAATGTATAAACAAAAGCAAATTTAAATATAGAAGATAATTGTTTTGGACATTTGCCAATGTTTATCCATGATTCTACATTTGCAAATGAAGTTTTTCTGTCGTTACATTTGTAAAGCCAGTAAAAGGATATGAAGCCTATAAATATTTCAATGGACATCACCAGACTTCAAATATAATACAGTTATCTACATTATATTGCAACTATAGAAAATGCTTTGAATTTTGATTTCAAAAATTGTAAAACATAATCTATGCATTCATTTTGTTACTAATGGTTCTAAGGCAGATAAACAAATAAACATTCATTTTGTTACTAATGGTTCTAAGGCAGATAAACATTCAATTACAATAGAATTATTGACAGAACCTTCAAAACTGATGGAATATTGGTAAAAAAACTGATTTCTTGTTTACATAATATATAAAGTCTTCGGTGCATAAATCTGGCAAGAAAAAAAAAACTGTTTTGGAAGTGTTCATCATCAGCACTTTGGCAAATTCTTTGGTAAACTATATAAAAAACCTTTAGCAAGATCAATGTTTACCTTACCAGACAATGTAAAGCAGAAAATCTCAATATTTATGAATTATTTAAATGGTGACCAAGAAGGCTAACATTCGATGTACTATGAGACAATGATTATCAAAAATATAAAACAGGTTTAATGATGTGTGATATGAAAGTTTGTTTATATGTGTTTACATAACAACAACAAACATTATAACAATATATATCTGGTATTGTAACAATACAAGTTTAAAAATTGTTTATTCTGGTGGTGGGAAATGATGCATAAAAAGGTTTGAGTTATTTTCATTTACTCTTTGTTTGTATGTCCAATGATTTTTCATATAAACACAGCTTATCTGACATCCTAAATTGACATGAAGTCAATCATCAGCCTTAGGTTTAACTATAATTCAAGAAATTTTCTTTTTGTCCACTATAAGGATCATAGATTTATGTGAGATCCTTATTTCAACTGCCAAAAAATGTCAGTCTTAATATTTGATGAATTTGTTCTGGTAGATGCTTGTTTATTAAAGAACATATTATGAACTAGGGTAAAATATATGTGGTGGGGTAATATTCTTCTTGGTTCTAAATTTTCCTCTGGAATGTTCTTTTTTTAAACTTAACCCCATAAGATATTATACTATGGGCATGTAAGTTACAGGGGATAAATCTCACATGAGAATTGGTCTCCCTAACATGAAAAAATAATCTACAAAGGCTTCTTTTAATCATTATACATGAATGTCTGAGATCTGATCTCACTTATTATCATGTAAAATATTGATACACAACAATGGTTTTAGTTTTGAGATTTTATCTCTGTTTGTAATGAGATGACTATGGCTACTATATGATGTCCCTGGCTGCTATAAATCTTCCTCTATGCCACCATACATATCTGCTAATTTGGAGAACTTTGGACCCCAGTCTTCTAAGTAATTATAATCCTGATCACCATCACTAGAGTTTGTATTTAGAGAACTAAGGGACCCTGCATCACTGTCTCCACCCTCATAGGCAAACTCCATTACATTATCCTGGGGTGCAGCACTGGGGTCGTCATCAGCTTTGTCTAATCTGTTATGAATAAAACGTTCTACTCCTTCTCCATATGGTACTGTAAAGACAAACAGCACAAAATAATGTTAAATATCAACAAAATTATAGTTACTGACTAAATTTGTGGACAAAACCTGATCATCAAAATGTTTTCTCATGGCTGCTAGGGGAAGGGAAACATTGAACAAATCAACTTTGGCCCAAGGATCAAGTTTATAACTGTTCTATTATAACTTTCCCAATTAGAACTAATCGTGTGATAAGATCAGCCAACAGAAATTAAGCCATCCCCATGCAGACAGAAGACTCAACAGACTGTTAACATTTTTTTATATGATGTCAGCTGGTTTATCGAATTTATAACTGTTTCAAAAACTGGTAAAATATTTAAGTTTTATTGCAATACTTTTTCTATAGAAAGGTTTTATCAAGGTATATCAACATGTAATTACTCTAATATGCAATGTATAATATGTAATTCCTCAAATATACAATGTATAAAACATTATTTAAACCAATATCACAAGCAATTTTTTTCAACATGATTTTATTGTTTTTTATCCGTACATAAAAATCACAATCTACCTTCACCTTAATTGTGAGCTAGATTATATACAAAATCTAAACTTGACAGATTTCTTTATTGTGGAAGGTTTTGTTACAAAAAAAACCAGACATTTTAAAAGACAAAAAATCCTTCAACACTTCTGTTTTCTGTCAAATGAATTTAAAACCTAGCATACACAAATATGGTGTACATACCTGAACTCAAACTGAAAAAAACCAAGATTTGTGTGATATTACATAAAATTACTTCTACAAGTTACTCCTATCTTGCTAAGTTGTGGGAAATTAAAATTGAAAGAAATACAGTAATGTTTGTTCCATACAAAAATGCTTACTTTTGCCAGTGGGTAGTAGGTGATATCCTTTGTCTCCGTATGGCAAATCAGCTCGACGTAACCTGGATATATCATATATGTCTTGATCCTCCTCTCCTATAAATATTACAATAATTTTACAATTATTTTTCACATCATTGATTTGTACACAAAAATTCCCAAATTTGGGGACCAATTTATAGATTTAATATATTAAAATTTAAAATAGGTTTTTCCATGTTTTCTGTTTTCTTGTACTAAGTTCAAGTATATTTTTGTATATATAATACAGGATATTCCCAATATTACCATAAAACAAAGTCAAAGAAGTATTGGTGAAGAAAATAAATGTTATCTTTTACAATTGATAATCAAAACTAATTCTATTTTTATCAGACACTGTTTTTGTCTATTTGTCAACAAGTGTTTATTCTTGTTGTTACCCTTTTTATGTCTAATATCAAATATTACATAACAAACAAAAAGTGACTTCACAGTTACTGGATATATGTTTGTTATTTAGCCTATATAGCAAAAAAATTTTGAAGCAATAATGTTGTCAATTAAATGGTTAATTATAATATTAATTGTTGTCTATCAAATTATGAATTGGTTTTTTCCAGAGCTTTACATGAACCATAGTTTTTTGGATGTGTAAGTAGTTTACAAATACAAAAGTATTATCAATTTTTATGTAAATATATGGTATGTGCTGTACACAGTAATGCTATCTAGTTCATATTCATCTTTCATTTATTCTGTGTTTTCATTGAGATACTTGTTATGGCCAGTCAGTGCCAGTCAATTTACTGTTCAATATAATTTGCCACTAGTTTAATACATGGATTGTGTCTCGAGTATAGGAACAAATAACTGTACCTGCTCCCTCCTCATCATGGTCAATAACATTCTCTCTGATGTCATCGTACTGGTCGTCATACAGTATTGACTTGTCTCCTTCTCTTTTGTTACACCTCTTTACCAGCAGGAATGACAGTAATGCTATCACTGTACAAAAATAATATTTCAACTAGTTTATTTCTGAAAAAATTATACAATAGAAGCTGAGTTTTTCTCATTTTATTTCAGAATTATATTATGTTCTTTATATTTATACAATTATATGTATCCCTATGTTTTATGTAGGGAATCAAACAATTTCACAGAACCTGTAGCTTTAGAATGAGTTGGATGACATATATATTTTACTTTTTAATTAGCATATTATTAGTTATCTTACAAACAGTGGAAATTAACTCATATCAATATGAGCGTTATTCTACATTTGTAAAAGAGGTTGCTAAGACCCATAAATCTTGAAAATTTTTTTGTAGATTTGGAGCAATCTCCATGATTAGAGAAATACAATAAAGTTTGGATCACAATAACTTACACATTACTGCAAATATGCTGACAAATATAATGACAAGTAACTCTGTGGTAACACCTCCCTGTGCCACCTCTGACCTGGCTTGTTGATTACAGAGATCTCCACTCCATCCTGGGGGGCACTTACAACGGAATGTTTGAGGGAAGTTTAATTCTATACATGTTCCTCCTGAGTAACAGGGATTGACTCCAGCACAGTATAAAATAGGGATACAGTCCACACTGGAGATTGGTGTACTAGTGTTGGGACATCTGAAATAAAAAAAAAATCTATCCTAATTCCGATTTTAGGTGCAACAGTTTATGCATGTGTGCCATGGAGAAAACTTTCATTCTGGAATACTGCATAAGACATTTTTTCTTCATATATTTATTACTATTAAAATATTGGTCATATCATTGTAGGACTCCTTTGAAGTTAAGTCTTTTTGAACAAGTGTCTTTGTTTGAGATTCATTTCTATCAAAAGATAGAATTATTTTTAGGTATCTTATACCTTAATTTCAAACACTGAAAACACCCATTTTTGCTTAATTTCAAAAATGAAAAAACAAAAATAACTTGTTTTACCGTAAGTTCAAATGCCATTCTTTTCCGAAAAGACAATGTTTCCATATAAATTGAATTTGTGGCAATCTCATCAAACTATCTATATTCACAAATTTTGATCTCAAAGGCAGTTTCAAACACATTCATTCAAATACAAATAAGTAAGATTACTATGTACAATTGCTATAAAATTCAGATTATAAATTATACCTGCATTCATGTGTGCCCCATAATGGATAACAGACTTTACTGATTGGTTTACCAGCTGGACATACAACATTAAGACAGTCTGGTCTTTCACATCCTATCTTTACATTAGAACTTATGGTCATCAGTGCTGCAGGACTATCTGAACTCTCTTCCATTTTCATTGGGAACCATTTATTATCCAGGCGGATATCTGTTACACAGGCTGTTTTAATAGAATGTAAAATATCTTTATTCAAATTTTACTGAAATATTGTTTTCTTCAAAAAGAATATCTCATGCTTTAGTTGTAAAGTTAAGTATATAATTGTGTAGTTCAAATCCTTCCTAAACCATGTAACATAAACATATTTAAACCTTTATCCCTTTTCAAAAAACAGATCATGCTTACAACCTTCTTTTTTAAAGTCTAGTCGATTCATTGACACAATATAAAACATTACAGTTCTGCCCAGAGGCCATATCTTGCCCTACTTATTTTCATTCTGCAAAGTAACCAAACTGTTTAATGGGCTGTTATACATATAATGCTTCTTCTTCAAAGATGACTTTCAACGATTGTTTTGATGACATCCCATGAAATTTGTGCATAAATACACACTTTCCTTAATGGTCACCTCTATAATGTAGCTGCTTTTATTGTTAGGCCAATCTCAATGTTTAACATTTTATCATAAACTGACCTCTATTTAAAGGTCATCTGCCTTTAAATAGATGATAATTTTTTCCCATTCCAAAGGGGACATCTTAATACCAGTTACAACAATAAACTTACTGTCAACCAGTCCTCTTCCATCAAATCTTGCATTAGGATCATAAACTACTCGAGATCCTGACACGATCCTGTCTCGACTAAGACTGAACTGTTTACTGCCCTGCTGGTTACTAAAGACCTCATTGAAGTAACGTCCCTCTCCGCTGTCCATCTTCAGTTGTATCCACTGACCTGACCGTATTAGTGTTACAGTGTGCCACTGTCCATTATTAGCCTTTGCATTTGACAGAGATATCACATCATTCACAGAACTATCATGATCTCCTAAATTGTACCTCGCTTGTAAATGATTGTTGACAATCTGAAAAGATAATCCAGTTTACAGTAATTCATTTGTGACTTTACCCTTATACAATTGAAATTTTCTGCCTCTGAACTCCTACTGAATAATGAAAGACTACACCACTAGCCTTTTTTTCTATTTCTAGTAAAATGTATTTATAAAATGTATAGCTAATAAGTGTATCCTAATTTCATATCATCTTACTTAGTAAGAACATGGCAAAATTTAGCAGTTCTATGAAATAATTTACAATTAAAGTATCTGGCAAATTTTCATTATCACTTACACAAATGCTGGTTAACTAATTAGCTCACCATGTTATCAGATTTTTGAACTCTACTGGTTGTCTCTTTTTCAATGCATAAAATTTTTTGCAGTTTCCCAAAAAATTCTTTTTATTATTGAAGAATTATTGTGAAGTTTTCACAAAATATCAATAACTTTTTTCATGGCCTTTGAAAGTCGGAAAATGTGTATACATTATGTATCTATGAAAAATAAGGAGAGACCTGTATCCCCATCACATTTTCAAGCTGTAAAATCTCAAAAACAAGATCTTCCACACTGCTAATTTTGTTTCCTAATCAAACCTCTTACTAAGTATGATACTATTAAAAAAACCAATTGTTTTGAAACTGGCAAGCCAGCTTTGTTAATTTCCAACAGTTTTATAGGCAATACAATTATCTTTTAATTCCATTGAAATGGTCCTGATTTTATTCTTATATATTTGTACCTCAATGGTAATAAACTCATCCCTGATAGAGGGTAGATGGAAAAGAACTCCACCATCGGCATCTCTGGTACGGAACTGTAGGTGTATACTAATGTGGTCAAGGTTTGTATTCTGAAGAAATTGGTCTTTCAGTTCCCATGCCATGAAAGCTTGTGATTTCAGGTCTCGTACTGTGGTTTCTGTAATATATATAATACTCCTTAATGACACTTCTACTTTGCAGTGAACTATATACAAATCTAAACTTATTTCTAAACATATATTATACCCCATTATAACACTTCTGCTTTGCAGTGAACTGTATACAAACCTAAACTTATTTCTACACAATAAATATATTCATGCAAATCATCTTACATTTTTATTTATACCTGACAGTATGTAAATTATATAATTGTAACATTCTTTTTAGATACTGATTTAGTGTGCATGCAAGCATAAAAGGGTCAATTGTGAAAATATGCTTTATATTTAGAGCTACCTGAAGGGTTTTGTAAAACCCCACAGTCATGTCTAATTTGACATGAATAATTTGTAATTGAAGATAAACAAAAAATATTTGTATGCTTTTAAAATATCATGACAGCAGACAGACAAAATTACAAACCTGATCACAAAACATGGAAACAGTTTTGTAACATAAGGCAATTATGAAAATAGTTCCTATTTCTATTTAAGCTTTACTTTTGGTTCTGATTGCCATGAATAAAAGATTCACAAGTTTGGTCTAGGACCATCAAGAAAACATCACTGCCAAGTTTGATTCAAATCAGATTGAGATTTTGGTGGAGTAGATTGAAGCATGAAAAGTTAACATGATTCGGAAAAGAACAGAAGCAAAGTGCTGGCATATGCTCACATGGCCTTTAAGGTCAGACAAGCAAAACCCAAACATCAAAGTTACAGCCAATTAAAGAACTTTTTGGGGCTATTTTAAATCAACAACTAATGAAAACTACCATCCAAGGCAATTTTCTGCAGATTTTGGTTTCCTTTAACCCTGTGCTTTCAGTGTTGTTCAAAATATATAAAACCAATGACAACCT
This sequence comes from Geukensia granosissima, assembly GCA_032357055.1. NCBI lineage: Eukaryota > Metazoa > Mollusca > Bivalvia > Mytilida > Mytilidae > Geukensia > Geukensia granosissima. The sequence continues at coordinate 1,301 of JAULBM010048026.1, read as the reverse complement.
GTTTACTAACCTATGACACAGATGATAACGTGAAGTGGACAAGGTGGGTAATACAATCCTACCTATTTCACATTTAACAGAATTTTGATCCACAGGCCTATATCCTGGATTACAGACACAATGGACTTCATTCTGGTCCCAGTTGACCATCTGACAGGTTCCATGTTCTCCACATTTTGGTCCACTATTTACAGAGTTTTGACCACAGACAGCATCCTCCCTCGGACATCCATTCTGGTGGTTTTCACCTGGGTGATTGGCACTGGTGTACAAGTCATACAACTGAAATGAACAGAAAAATCTACATTAATACACAGACATTTTTAAAATATTATCTTTATCATCAATCCTGGGACTCTTCTAACCTATAGACTGAACTGTTTTCTGCAGAGCTATTACTGCTTTAACATATCATCCACTTGTGTGTTCCATTTCCTATTTAACCTTATAAGCAGATATAATCCTGCTATGACAGTTTGGAGAGTATAATACAACATTACCTTCCACTTCTGTGAAATATTTTTAGTTTATAGTGTTTGCCAAAAATAAAAGAGCCTTTACTAAATAAAAAAAATTACCAATGTTAAATAAATATGGAAAATTTAGGTATGCTATATCTACATTTCAAGGAGTAACCTCTCGTCAGTAGCATTAGAACTAATGTGATTTTAGATGGGTAAATCCATTTAAAAAAACACAAATTCCAAACAACTTTTTCCTTTCAATTTGTTTTAATTTTGTATTGAAAAAAAAATATGATTTCATATGAAAAAGAGATGCTGAGCTAATGCAAGGGGACCATACTCTATCTAGTGTATAGTTCTGCTTCAGTATTATTTTAATAGATTAATTTCATTGTCACTAGAGTCAAAGTGTGATACAGAATGCAAACACAATATTTCTAAATAGTTTCAACCTCCTACAATATCATATAAATACTTCACCTCTCCATTGTGATAGAAATTCCTTATACATCCTTTAAATCTGTGGTCAGTTATACCAGGAGGATAGTCAGGTACACTATAACGTCCTCCCATCTGTAGCACCGTGTTAACATTCAGGTATTTGTTACGCCCAAGTGTAGAACCGCTGACCTCACACGACTTTCTGTCACCAGATACTGATGATGAACAGTGGTCCACAATCATTCTTACATGCTGAAAATTACAAAATACATGTTCACCAAAATGAGAATTTTGTTATGCCTTAAGGAGGTTCGGGGGACTAAATAAAAATCGATAGAATTTTTTTATACTTTGTCAAAAGATAACCTATATTGTGCTGTCTGAAAAATTACAATC